>VWZZ01000011.1:119613-175936 GCA_013399095.1 Psophia crepitans
TCCTGTGAGAGGGACCCCACACTGGAGCAGGGGAAGAGACCTACCCCTGAGGAGGAAGGAGAGGCCGAAACAATGTGTATTAAACAGACCATAACCCCCATCCCCATCCTTCTGTGCTGCTGAGGGGAAGCAGGGAGAGATCAGGAGTGAAGTAAAGAAGGGAGGGGTGGGGGGAGGTGTTTTAAGATTTGTGTTTATTTCTCACTGCTCTGCTCTATGTTTGCTTGGTAATAAATTATATGAATTCCTCTCTACGTCTGGTCTGTTTTGCCGGGACGGTAATTGGCGAACAACCTTTCCCTATCCTTATTCCAACCTGCGAGCTGTTCATTACACCTTTTCTCCCCTGTCTAGTTAAGGAGGGGAGTGATAGAGTGGCTTTGGTGGGCACCTGGACTTCAGTCAGGGTTGGCCCACCACATCAAAGGACTGGGAAGTCTGCCGTATAAGGAAAGGCTGAGAGAACTGGCTTTGTTCAGCCTTGAGAAAAGAAGACTTAGAGGTGACCTCATCACTGTGTTCCAGTACTTAAAGGGTGGCTACAAAGAAGATGGAGACTCCCTTTTTACAAGGAGTCACATGGAAAAGACGAGGAGTAACGCGTGCAAGCTACCTCTGGGGAGATTCTGATTGGACTCTAGAGGAATTTTTTTCACAATGAGAATAATCAGCCATTGTAATAATCTCCACAGAGAAGTAGTGGATTCACCAACCCTGGACACTTCTAAGATTCAACTGGACAGGGTGCTTGGCCATCTTGTCTAGACGGTGCTTTTGTGTAGATGGAGTTTTTGGCAAGAAAGGTTGGACCAGATGGTACTTGAGGTCCCTTCCAATGTGATATTCTATGACTCTATGATTCACTCCTGTTGTGCAATTAACGCAGAAGAATCTTTTAAAACTCCATTAAAACACTTTGTATGCTATGCCTAAATAACTGCAGATATTTTAATTTGATTTTATATGGCCTACATTACCAGCTGATTATGCTAAATCCTGTATGCCAAATACATATTTAAAAAGTGTTTACTTTCAACTAATCTTTGAAATAATATTTTACACCCAGATTCAGAGAAGTGCCTAAAGAAATGTGTACATCCATCCCTGTCTTGAGAATTTAGGAACCACCAAAATTGTCTGCAGAGTCAATGTTTACTATTGTTGTGTCCTCAATTGCTATCAAAGAACTGCTTATGTATAGCACCTGTATAGGTTGCTTTTTCACATTCTATAATTTCCAGAAATACTTTTCACAGTGATATGAAAGTTATTTGAGTGTCAAAGAAGAGCATTCAATCAAACTTCATGATGTTTAGCATTTATTTTCTAGAGAAAAGGATGTAAAACCACAACCAGTATTTCAAAAATGAGTTCTACTCCAGTGTTCAGTCAAAAAATCCACAACCCATCTTATTTTCATTAACTAAAACACACCCAATTGAGGCTAAGGTTTGCAGTCATGTTGATTAAATGCCTGTTCGTCCATCCTTACATCAATGAGCAAGTTTTCAAATATAAAGGCCAACACATTATGCTTCCATCATTCAGGATTTTCCCCACAACTCACTAACATAATAAATAGTTCTTTACAACTTCCAAGTCATTTGTTTTGCTGACAAAATGATCCTGTGCATGGTGATGAAGCATGTGATCTCTGTTTCTGGTTGATATAACCATTTGTCCTCTATACATCTTCAATAAATCTGTATGTATAATCACAATACGGTCGTTATCCTCAGTTGACACAAACTGTTGACCCTGAGTTATTTCAAATTGCAGAAGTTAAGAACTTAGCTACCTTGCAGAAACTATGTTTACAGTTCCTAAAACTGACAAAGGGGAAGCATGACAGTGGTCAGCTGTTGCCCTATAGGTCCACCTAATTTATACTAAAGATAAAATCATGGATCTTGGTGCAGCATGGATCATCAGAGCTTGTGATTTTACCTTCACAATGCTGCTGATTTTTAAGCTTAAGAGTTTTAAATGTAAGTTATATTTTCTGCAAACCAACATCAAGTGTATGTATTTCAGAATCTACCCGAGATCAAAATGTAAGACATGCTATATCATACTCACTCATACTCACACACTGGCCACGAGTAATAATGGAAGGAGCATTAAGCATGTCAAAAAAAGCTGTGTTAAGTCTGAAAACAAGTCTATTCACTCTGCTCATCTCTTCAAGTTAGATCAGAAAAAAGTCATAGAAATAAACTTTCTTTCTCTACTCGCAACAGCCAGAGTCCACAAAATTCTTTCTGTGAGAGTCAAAGAAATCTTGTAGGCTGAGGATGAAGATTGCATAATGCAAGGTTCTTCATGTCTCCATAAGATGTGGTCCCTTTTCTTTCAAAAAGATTAATAGGAATATGCAAGGCATTCCTGTCACACTTTTTTTAAACATTTGTATTGGTAGCAGCTGACTGTCATGAAACAGATGGGTAACAGTCACTGAAAGATTTCAAGGCTCTTTCCAAAGGCCAAGATTTATATATATATATTTTCATACATAGACCTTTTCATGGATCACGTTGACCCATTATCATGTCTGTGGAAAGCACGACAAAGGGAAGAATTTTAAATTTCTGAATTTTTAGATTCAACCACTTCTTCAAATCATACAAAACCACATGCTGAGTCTTCCCTAGTACTCTCTCACCTTTAATTACCAGGATAGAAATAACCCATGCCATATATACCTTCCATTCCTGATGATACTGCATCACATAACTGGAATCACCAGTTCTAAACTCTTCTTGCCATTAGAAAGATGAGAGGCAGGTAGACAGAGATGTTATTTGCACATTAATCATGCAGTCTCTGTTCATCTCTGCTTCTGGTCAAAGTAAGACACTTGGACCCAAAAGTGTCAGATTTATTGTTAGCAGCTGAATTCTGCAATGAAACAGATTACAACCGTATAACTTGAACCTACACCCAAATTTCCTAAACCTGAAAAGACTTTTGATGAAATGACAAACTTTGGCCCACTTACTGTTTATGCCAAATAAATGGTGCAGAAATTTTATTAATGAGCTTTACAAATTGACTGCAATACCCCATATTTATTAGTATAAAATATGTATCTCATAAATCAGAATGCAGCAATAAATATTAGAAATATCACTTTCCTTTATAAAACACACCTTACAATGACCATTCCAATATTAAATCCTTATTAAGCTCTAAGTGCAACTAAAAGTCTCAGCCTGATCTGGTTCTTCTGAATGACAAAGTCCAGGAATGTAAATCAGCTCAAAAAGAAATATCAGAATGGCGTGTTTTATTTGTGCTGCAAGAAATCCATTACAGTTATCAGCATGCAAGGAGGACACATTTTCTTAGGCACACATCTAGACGTTGCTTTCAGAAATGAGACCACCCTAGTTCATATTTTGAGTCTGTACTCAGAAGCAACAGTATGTGAGTTCAGAGGTGAGGTTATCCTGTATACGTTCACGACAAGTAAATACATTACTTCTGGAGTTTGTTTTGAAGAAACAAAGAAAATGGTTAGAAAAATATTGTAACAGAGATGATATCAACCTGTTGGTTTTGCTTGCTTTACAAGCTGTCAAGAGATCCAAGGAATGTATTCTTGAGATTTTTCTATATACTTTTAGGAAAGAAATTTTAGAAAAGCATGGAATCTGTTTATGGGAAAAACATCTACATGAAAGTCACTCTGTTACCACAAAAATCATACTTCTATGTAAAGCAAATTTGCTGTACAGATTATACTCTTTCAAATTTACATACAACTGCCTTGAACAAATGCTACAAAGTAAAGAAAATTGGTGGACAGTACATCTTAAGCAACCTTCATAACAAATATACATCATTAAAAATATGATTCCATATATGGTGTCAGAGACTCATTTCCATTAACATTCATTAAATTTACTGATGGTTATAGGAACTCTTATATGGAGTATATAATCTTTCACCTAAGGCCAGTTGGTACCACTTTGTAACATCTGCAAAAGTTACCTTAACAGTCAGGCAGCTGATGCAGAGCTGATCAGGAAAATGGCTTCACTTCTATGGGTTTATGGATCCACAACATGTAGCCCATGGAAAGGCAAGCATCTCTTTTGTACCTATGCTGTTTCTGTAGTGACGCACACGTGTTCTTCAGATCATTTATTGAAGCAAATTCATATCACACACTTTAAAAAAGCTGAGTAAAAGTAGCATATTTTTCCAAAACCTGGCCCCGAATTACCTTGTTTTGAAAATCATTCAATTAAAAAAAGAAACAGTGGTAATCTTTGATTAAGCAGGTTTTTTTACGCATAGCTGTGCTGGCAGCACACACGGGTCTGCATGATAATTCAATCACCTAAAGATTACATAGCAATTATGTTTAAGAGTTATCATATGTAGAACTGTGGTAATGACTTGCATTCCTTCTATGATGACACTCAGCTATTTAATATCATAATAATTACTATGATGTGGAATGGTACTTAGACAGTAAACCATATAATTCTTATAATTGCAGTCTAAATATATAATTTTTCTCATCCTTAGCCACTGAACTACCAGAATTAGTAGGAAAAATACCTAAGCCATCACATACAGTATATTCACCTGCATGTAGTGACGTCTGACTGTTCTCAGAGGCTGCTGCTGCAATGGGGGAATTTTTTTTTTAAGAAGGTAAAGTGTAAAAAGAAATTGAGAAGCAATTAGGAGCAAGGGGAGAAAATGCAGAAAGATGGGGTGAAAAAAAAAACTGATTATTTTTAATTTTTTTAAATGACATTTAAATAGGAAATACAGCTCTAATTACTTTGATTTTGATTTCTTCTCAATTTGATTTCATATGATATGGATGGACTAGATAACACTGTTGACGTCTTAAAAATGTAATACCACTTTCAGCTGGCTAGGAAGTTGTGTTAGGTCTTATCCCAATGTATGTCTGGGATGGCACATTAAAACTATTTCATTAGTTAATGGCATTACTACATTCAATTTTCCTCAAAAAAACAATAAAGTCAGAAAGCCTTAAAAACATTGCTAGGAGATTGTGTGACTGATGTGGCCCCATTTCCAGATCTCAAAGAAAAATAATTCAGCAGTCACAGGTCTTCTTACCTATAGTTTGGACCAAATGCAGGATTTGGTAAAATTTGGTCATGGAATCTAATCTGTATTAAGATACTGTATTTGGTGCTCCAAACCAATTTATTAACTATAAAGAAAAAGCTTAAATCAGACTCAAGCTCCAGAACTTCTGTATTTCCTTCCTTTCTGGTGAGAAAAAAAATAATTATCCTCAATGTCAGCATCTAAAGGAGGAAGTGCTCATTCACAAAAACTCAGCAATGAGACTTTGGTACAGCTACCCTGATGAAGGTATTGCCTGGAATTACTAAAAAAATCCTGTTATTCGATGTGATAAAATAACACTGATCAGAACAAAGCAGAATAGCAAAGTACTTTTCAGAAAAATGCTTACCATACAGCAAACAAAATCAACATTATTGACTGCAAATTTAACATGTATACATACTTGTAAATCGCTCATGATCTCTGAATGATCGACTCTACAAAGCCTGTACAGAACATTTCACTGGGATTAAAAATAAAAAAAATTCTGTACTACTGATCCACAGTGACCATAGGTGAAACTTTCGCACACCATTATCTTTCCTCCATTATCTCTATTTCATCTGCTTAAATCTTCTGTTTAGATTAAAAGATTTTTAGGGGAAAGATCTTCACTTGTAGCATTATTTTCTTACCCAATAATGTAAGCCTTATGGCTCATGCACTAATACTATAAATAGGATTAACCATGCACTGAGCATCTATTCTCTGAAAACATCAGAGATGCATCAATGCATCTCTGGCTGGGGCAAAGTACTTCACATGTGTAGTTTCATTTGTTGTAGCTATTAGTCATGGGTACTAAAATCTCATTATAACAAATATAAACACATAAACAGTGAATTATTTACATATTTTAACAACAAAAATGAGGTTTTGTCCTAACAGAGCAAGGAATAAGGCTCAAAATCACTCCAAAAACAAACTCATTCTGTTGTTACTCAAGATATACAGAAATTACTTCCAAAGACCCTAATCTACTTTTTCAGTACTTCCAAATGCTGTCTACATGACAACATATCAAATTTGCCACTGTAGTCTTTGCATCTCAAATCTCAGTGGCACTAAGTTAGCTGAGCTCACGTTAGAGATGCATTACTACATCTCATTGCACCAGAAAAATGAGGAAGCCGTGTCCCAGCACACCTTTGTCTCCCCTTTTATGTTTTTTTACAATGAGGCAGAGAGCCAAAGGTACCGTGTTTGAACATTGCCTTCAGGCACTACAGTCCAGCTATAAGGACAGGGGCATCTCAGTGGCTTGAAATCTGCTGCAGCAACACCGACACTGCCTTTACTCTCTTTTTCAAAAGGCAATGCATCTATCACAAAGGCAAAAAACCACCCACATCCCTAATACAGATAACAGATGCATCTTGTATATACAATAATGTATACCTCTTCATATACTAGAAGCATAAGGTGAAGGAAAATCAATTTTAAGTTTCTTTTGCCTGCCTAGCTCCTACTGCACTGAATTCAAATCCTGTTGTTATCTGTCATTGAATCCAACCCTAAGTGATGCCAATGTTTGGAAAAAAAACCCAAAAACTTTTGCTACCAGGTTTAGAATTTTTTTCTTGCTTTTCTTTACATTACATATAATGTATTTATGGCAATGCTATATCAAAGTAGCAAAGAATGTTTTGTCAAGGTGTATTCTTAACTCAGTTCTTCGGTAAAAGGCAGAAACTTTATTCTTATATTTTATCTACCTGCCAGAAACTCTGAAAGTAAATCTGTGAGGTAGTATTCCCTAAGGTGGTGAGAATGCTTTGCCGAGTACTGTATGCAATAGCCACTGAAGATATGCCAACAGTACTCATTACTTGTAGAGTTTTTTCTGAATTTCAAAGCACTGGCATTTTTCCCTGTTATTATTATCACTATAATGCTGGTGTACTACTGCTCATTTTGCTAGCTCTTTTGCAAATGTCTGTAAACACATGGCTCTTTGTCCGAGACAATTTAATGTTTATTCAGAAACAAATGCAAAAAGTGATGTGAATAAGCACTGGAAGAAAAATAAAAAGGAAGGAAAACGATATAAAGAAATGTAATCTAATGACAATGGCTAAAAGTTGTCATGTCCCCCTCCGCTTTTTTTTTTTCCAGTATGATAATTGGGTTCTTTCTCTAATTTCTGTGACTATTAAACTACATTGCCACCCAAGCTAAGTGTTGCTTAAGACAATCATTTAGTGATGAGCATACACACCTGTGCAGTGCTCTGCAGAGTTACACCTAACTTAAGATTTGTGTCATATAAAAGCAGGTTCTTAGGGAAAATCTTGGTGTCTGGCAAGGCACTAGTTACTGCATACATGGAAGAAAACTCTAAAACATTTGAAGGAAAGTAAGACTTAGGAACCCAGATAGGCCTCCAAATACGCCACAAAATTATTGTCTAAAGGATATGTATAACTAGGATGAAGTTTCAAGCACTTAACACTACAGTTGATCTTTTTTTTTCCCTGCCAGATCTAAGGTAACAGGAGTAAAGCAAATTTCAAATAAATTTGCTTTCATTAATTCTTCAGCTATTGAAAAAACAAATGGGAACATTTTAAAATATGCTACGCTTATTCTATATATTGGATAAATGAGGCAGTGAACATATTTATAGTATACTTTGCAATTCAGCTTCAAGCTTATGCCTCCTAACCACAGTTTACAAATTAGACAATAATGAATTTTATGTTCCTATAGTGGACCACTAACAGTACCAGAGAGAGCTGAGGTAGGACTGCAATACAAGATAATCTTCAGCTGAGATAGAAACTATTTTTTTCATAATCTGCTCTCATCTGTGGCTCCAGAAAGACAACTGTGATGCGTGGTATGAGATACAGCCTATCTGAAGAACTCTATTCATGGAGGAGATAGAAAATACAACTTCCGTGGCAATGTGTTTCTCTGCTGAATTTAATTTACTTAATGGCTGAAACAATGGGTTGTTTGGGTTTTTTTTACAGCTAAAAAGTCTCGGAGCTTGCCTGTATATTGTAGTGATATTTTATAAACCAGGCTTTTTAACATAAGTTATCTAATTATGTAAAAATGTAATTGATCTTACTGTTGATGAACACTTACTTCTCTTTAAAATAATTTTATTCAAATAGTTAAAGTTCAAATTAAAAAAAAAAAAAAAAGAATGGTGTTTTGAAGTCTTGATGAATTCTGAGGTTGAAGACCTGGGTATTTAACTATCTTTGCACTACAAGGTGCAAATTAAACTGTATAGTCTTCATCATCTCAACGTTATACTGAAATGAACACCATCTACATTCATCACAGATAAAATGAGAGGTGGTAGGTCATAAAAATAATTCCCTTCTACCAAAACCTCCTCTGGTGTTTCTGTCTGCAACATCATGTTCTAGCTGATAATTTCCCAGGTCATAGCACAAGAGTATTCACCAAATGGACAAACCAGAAGCAGTTTAATACATGAGGTTTTATACTTTAAAAAGTTTTCATATGTATAGCATTACAAAGGTCATTTATGACCATAAAAGTTAAAATTCAGGCATCTTGCAACTACGCACTAGAAGCAGCAAAATGTTCTTTATGATTTATTATTCTCCAGCTATGGTACTTTCAAATAAGTTTGGTAAAATATATATGTATAATTGAAATATTCTAAAGAAACTCAGCTCGTTGCATTTTATCATGCTGATTTACAAGTCAGAAGCCTTCCTCACAACCATAAACAGGTTTAGCTCTATCCTTCACTGTGCAACACGTCATTTGACATTGGATCTCAACGGGAACATTAAAGTGTGTAATTAAACTCTGAAACCAGGTACAGTAAAGAACTTAATTTACTTGAAAATAGCTAGCCTATACTAATGTTTTCACTGTTTATTAAAAAAGTAAATCACAAGAGCTCCAGGTCAATAAAAAAGGACAATTCTGACTCTCACATAGTAAAACAGGTCTCAGTGCTTATTAAACTGCTGAGCTTGTTCATTACTTAATGAAAAAACTACAGCAAAGAAAGGAGCTGTACCACATCATACGACATTTACACTCAATTTACTCGGTGAATAAATGAGCTACAAAACGGACAAGACAATCTATTAAAACATTAAGGAAACGGATGACTAGCTGGAGCCCTTGTTTTAATGTTTACAGCTGCATGAAAATAGGAAGATGCACAGCTGACCTACAAAATACTGGTTTAGAATTTCTCTTTCTAACTTCTCTTTGAGCTGACGCCACCCAAGGCAATCATCTTTTAATGTCTGGATGCTCTAAGAATACTCATTACTTAAGGCCAAATTCTTCCTTCTGGCTCACATTCTATCCTTTATTCACATAATTGCTCTCAAACACATATTATTTACTTCTTCCCACCATGGAGCTCATATTTAAATTGTACAATCAAAGGGAGCTGCATGCATACTGAGTAACCTCCCTACTGCTGAAGGCACACAAATGTGTGTCATTAAAGGCCATTTTCTAATGGATGTATACTCTTCCCTTCTTTCTTCCAACTTTGATACTCCATCTTGCTGTGCCAGGTCATTTTAGGAAAAAAGACACTAAGATGGAGCATTTCAGCTACTGCATTTCAATTAAGTATGATGAGTTAACAGAGGCAAATCCTTTAGCATAAATAATAGTGGAATAAGTTTGTGCATTTATAAGACAGTTCAGTTTCATTGCCATATGTCCAAATTACTCGGAGACAAATATCCCATGGTTAGCACAGCATCAGCAAAGCAGACGACTGGAACTTGGTGTTGGGCAAATAATTCAAGATGAGTAAATCAGTCAATTATTTTTTTCCTCTCTTTGCCTAATATCCAACACATCTATGACCATGCATATCTCTAATGTTTTCTTTACTCAGTGTCATCTTGCACATTTTCATGGAAGAAAAGATATCCGTTTCTAACTTCTAAAATTTGAGCCCCAAACTCTATCGCACATGGATCAAGTGGTGAACTTAATGGTGGCTGAATCCAGTGTTTTTCTATTACTTTGTATATATTTCAATGTCTATAATTAAAAAAAACCAAACAGAACACTTATATTCAAGGGTATGAATCAGGGCCTTATTTTCAGATTATCTAAGTTGATTTAGTTGTTCTTTGGTTCACTGAAAGTCTAATAATTTACTCTAACAGGGAGATGGGCGTGCTGTTGTAATAGGGCATACAGTTGCCAATTTTAAGTGAAGGAGTGCTTTATCTGAGTAACAATGAGCAGAAATTTAAGGATCTAGTGCTGCATTGGCTTCACTTGCAATTCTGTTTACACTCTGCAGGAAAAAAATCCCCAACTGATTCAATAAACAGCAATAAGAAATTCTCAACTTGCATCATACCAAGCATATAGAGTGAGATAGTTGCCTGAGAGGGGAAAAAAATACATTTGTTTCAGAAATGCTCTCCATGACAGGTAGTACTGCAGGTAAAAGCAGCTAAGAGCATGTAATCATAAAAACATTAAGGTTGGAAGGGATCTCTAAAAATCGCCTAGTCCAACCCACCTGCTCAGAATCTATTCACATGTTATTCTGACAGAAGCACTCTGTCTCAGTTAGCTGGGCTTTCATCTGTTCTCCTGACCTGAAACAGGAAATAGGACATTTTATTTTACCAGCAAGTGGTTTTCTTTGTGTTTATCAGACTGCACGTTCCAGGGTCAGTGATATATTGTGTCTCCCTCCTCACTGCCAGACATGACTTATCTATAACTTCTAGAAGGCTTTTCAGTTCAAGATTTGCTGGTGTTGCAAAGTTTAAGACCTTCAAATTCCCCACTTGCCAGAACAGTTCTGAAGAGTCTTCCTTCAGCATGAGTCTGCTTATGGCATCTCAGCTGTTGCGACTGGCTGTTCCTCCCCTAGGAATTGTATCATGCATTTCAGGATTCCCTGCACAGTCAGTGCCATCAATTCAGTCTCCTCAACTCTGGATCACTCTTCATCACTAAAAGCTGAAAAAAGGCAGGAGGACGAGAGTTCTTTCTCACGAAAAGCATAAGGAACTTCCTCACATCCAGTTAACACAGATTAACGTGCAGCAGGTGCAATAACTACCATTGCAAATATTGAAATACATTACTGTTGTGATTTAAATTCCTCACCCACTCCTACTGTTCTGTTTTTTCTGGCCTAATGGGTTAATTTAATTGAATTTTTCAAGCTCTAAAATAAATGCAGACACTAGAATTTGGAACTATTGCCTTGTTTCCTCAAACGTTTTTGAAGTGACAGGCTCTACAGTTACAGGCTCCTGACAGAGCCTGTAAGGTGCAAGAGACAGTCCAATATGATCTTAAGACCAACGAGGCAGGCAGAGTTATTTTAGAAGCCAGAAGCCTTCCTTGCATTCCAGGATCTTTAAAGTAGGTAGTGTCCTCGAAAGCCTCAGGCCCAAGGAGTTAAAAGAAAGCCTTCTCTATCAAAGCAGCACTTAGAGAGCTCCGAGCCTCCATGGCACCAATACTTCCAGCTTGAAAAAAGATCCTGACAGTAGGCAGGGGTAGGGTTTGGCTCTCCTGGCCTGGAGAAGGAACCAGGGAGGCAGCCCACAGGAACAGGGAGGAGAGACCGCAGTAACAGCCCAGCCAGGGGACATAGGGAAAGGTTCAGCTCTGCGGGCGACTGAAAAAGGACCTCTCGCTGGGACAGGGTGCCCATCTCTGGCACAGCATGGGCCAGGACAGGGCACCCATAACTGGCACAGCATGGGGCCTTCCTGGGGGAGGGCATGGAGACGCCTCTCTCCTTTGGCAGGCCCAGCTCTCGGAGCAGCCCATCAGGCTCCCCACATTCACCGCCGCTGGCACCAGCTAATGGGCTGGATGGCTTGCACCCCAAGCACCAGGTAGCAGTGGCAAAGCAGCCTCCCTCAGGAAGGAGTAACCCAACAGGGAAGTAAGAAATCCACAGATAATGCTTTCCTGGAGAAGGAAATTTGAGGAGAACACAGGGAGACATCATTCCCAAGCCCAGGAAGGATGTGCTGGTCCCTTAGCAAGTGAAGGCATGCTGCGGTGTGGACTGCACAACGCCGACCTCTCAAGGCTGCAGAGTCGCTGCAAAACTCAATTAACACTGAATGTCAGTGTGGGCTGACGGTAAGGCCCTGCGTCGCTGCTGAACGCTGTGTAAGTAAACTTGGTACGATTCAGCAGAGTTCAGGATAGAAAGTGTCTGGGGAAATACAAGTTAAACCTTTGGCTCAGTAGTGGAGTCACATAAGTAAGGGAAGGAAATGACAGTTTTAGTTAATCAGTTTGAAATGTCTGGAAGGCTCGTAATATAATATGAATATATCTTCAAGAAAAGAAAGGTCTCCAAAATCCTTTTTCTTTTTTTTTTTCTCTTTCCCAAAATAAAGGAAGGCTGCATAACAGCATACACATAAGTTTTCTTTTAGATGGGAGCATTTTTCTTGATAGGACCATTAATGTGTTATTACATGTTATTAAAGGCAACCAAACAATGTTTGCAAATTATTTGAAACAATTATTTCTCTCAGTCTTCAAATTAAGCAAGATTTTTTTCAGATGATGGAAATACTGAAATACATTTGCCAATTGTTATTTCCAAAAACCTGCGAACAAGTGTATTTGCTTAAAATCAATTCAACCAGCTCTGTATGTTAGTAACTCTCACTACAGCAAATACTCGTATTCACACAATGGATGAAATTTCATAGCTTCTACTAAGGGTATAATCTACTACATTTAAGGATGAGTAGCACTCAAGATGGTTCCAGACAGGTAAGAAACACATGTAAATCTGTATAGGCAACTCCCTCCAAGTTCACAGAATGCTGCTATTCAATCAAGAAGCAGTGAATGCCACACATGAATAAAAGAGGAAGAGACTTTTTTTAAGGTCAGTTGTGGAAAACTAAATTCTATTTCAAAGAATATGCACATTCCCTTCTTTAAAACTGCTCTTCCCTTGTTGCTGCAGCAAGATGCTCAGAGAAATTTTTCTTACAGAATCAGCTGTGATTAATCCAGTGTTTGAACATTTTTTTCACACTCTATCCTGGCAACATCTTTTTTAGAACAAATCAAATAAGTAGAGCATGTAGCAGACAAGTCTCTCTTGGTTTAATACACTGAAATACAACCTGATTTAATACACAATATGATAGCCACATATAGTATATGCACATATACTGGATTTGGTTTGTAAAGAAAAATTACTTCCTTTTGGGTTTAACAAATTATTGTTACATGCATATACAAAGTATGAGAGAAAAGACTGGGAAAACTGTAACTAAGGTAGCAAGTAACTGATGTGTACGTTTTTGTGAGCTCTTTCTGTCAAGGTGGCAGCATTCTAAAATGAAGTATCAATGCTAAATATAAATGCCATTCAGAGAATATTCTCAAGATATTTTAACATATGAGGGTTTAGTAGATGAAAACCACATAGAAGTTACAAACTGGACAATTCATGTTTAGTTTGTGCATGCAATAGCTCTTTGTGTAGTCAGCGCCATTGTTCCTCTTGTCCAGCAATTTTTCCCTACTGAAAGCACTGCTGAAGCAGCAGGAAAACATCTCAAGTCAGCGTACCAACTCCTGACTTTCTTAAGATGTTATAAGAAACTATTTTGTTAATTACTAGACTTATACCAGTGAAAAATTAGGCATCCATCTATTTAATAAAGACAAGTGACTAACTCTTACTCCATGCATCAATACTCTTCTAAGGAAAAAAAAAATCTAGGCATACATTTGACTTTATTCCTCTGATGAGGCATAATAAATTCTGAAATAGTGGTTAGGGGGTCAATGTTTAGGTACGTACATAAACATGTCTTTGGTGTTCAAAAGCGCTAAGCACAGTCTCCTCTGTCAGAAATCAATGGCAGAAAAATAAGCCATTTTACGTAAACATTTAAAATTACTATCAGGTTCCTATGTGTTTACATGAATTTTAAAACTGTTGACTAATTACTTCTGTCCAAGCAGCCATTTTCCTAACAAATACAATTACAATTCCTAGCAGAGAGCCACCTTCTAAGTCAATGGATGCTTCAGGCATATTTAAAAAAAAAGAACACGCCCCAAGATTATCATCACTGCTTTTTCTGCTTACAAAATCCTAGTCTTGAACAAACTCATCAACCAGTATTTGACTGAAATATGGTAATTTAATTTAAAAATTTGCAAATTCTCTGTATAAGCCATTAAGTATAAGACTTTGCTCCAAAAAAGCATAGCCTTAACTTTTACAGAAGTACTGAAATTATTTTTAATCTTTGATTTTTGCTTATGGCTTATGACTCATTAGTATCTGGGGGTTTTCATCAAAAAGTAATAATTGCTATCTGAAAATATAACACCAACAAGGCAGTATTGCAGAAAATATTTATTTGTGTAGCAAATGAAGATGAGCTACCGCCTGTACTTAATTACAAATAAGGTGAAAAAAAATCCTTACTGAGTAAAAATTCAGCTCTATTTCAGGTTAGCAAAAACCTCATACTGCTTTTCTTAACAAAAATAAAAGATTGCTTGCTCCAATGAGTAATATTTAGAGGTATTTTTACACAATCTGCATCTTTCATATAGCTTTTCAAGTCAAACACGCAAATGCACTCCAACAATACCAAGAAATGGTATACGTTGTATTCATGAACAATGAAAATCGTGTGTGCAATGCTGTCCAGGTGTAGCTATGCATATCTGTGTTTACATCTAGGTAAATCTGTCATTCTGATCTGTTATTATTGCTTTAGATAAATAGATCTGTATCACTGGCATCTTGAAAATGAGTACACTGGTGCATATTACTAAGCTGCAAGGAGAATGAATTTTTGAGCCGAAAAATGACACTATTATAATTGCTAAATTTGATTGAAAAGTGCCAATTCACTGCCTTCTAGCAGATAGTGTCTGTACACAACTGCTCCATTTTTTTTCTACCTGTGGATTCTTTGCCAGGGTCATGTTTCCTTCTCTGCTCTTCTGCTTGTCTGAGCCACTGCATTAAATAATAAAAAGATTGTCCACAGTACTTTATGGGAGATGTATCTGGTTAGAAATCAAAGCTGAAAGAGAGAGGACACCCAAACTACATCTCCCAGAACTGCTTAGGAAGCAATTCTGAGTTTCTAGAGAGGAGGAAGAGAAAGAAATTATTATATAAAAACTGTTTAAACTGGTAGCTTTTGTTTTGGAATAGATTATGGATCTTTTAATTTGTTGTTTGTTTTTTTTTTTTATCAACTGTGGTCAACTCCCAGAGAAATCAGACACTACTCTTATCATTGCATCAAAACAACATTTTTCCCCCCCAGAATATAGCTTCAGTGGAAAGTTTTCAGTCAGGCTTACTTGCAACGAAGAATAAACACAAGAACAAAAGGTAGACAGCACGCATGTGTTTTTCTCAGGAGGCCATTAGAATTTTGCAAGATGCTTATGATAGTGAGAAGAATTTTGCACAGATAAAAACTCACACTGTTCAAATGACACACATTACCAGTCCCAGTTAATTATGGAGTTTACAAATGACTGCTCTTGAGCTCTGCTCAATCTGAGATACCACAGGATGGGGAACTGAACCAAACTTTCTTTCTGCTCAGCTTGACAGATATCAAACAACTGTTGGGACAGATCTGAGGAGTAAAACTGCTTTGAAGATGTATGCTCACAATGCATAGTTATAAAATAATCTATTTACTGTAAAAAGTAGGAAGAAGGCACAATATTAAAGTACATGGGTCTGTAAGAGCTCTTCAGCAGTCTGTGAATTTTAAGTTACAACAGTAGAGTACCTTTACATTAACTGATGGGCTGAAACCTTTAAAAAAACCCAACCAAACAAAACAACCCCACAAACATCTTTAGCTGTACTGAAAACTATAAACTTAGACGGACTTATACCCCCAGTTCCTACTGCCATTCAATTCTTCATGTTTCCTACCAAACCCCATTTTTCCTCACTGATTTTTCTAAGCTATTTTATCAAATTTATATTCAACATTTTATTTTTAAAGAAAAGATGTAATAAAAGTTAAAGGAAACAAACAGCGATAACAACAAAAAACCCACACCAAAACCCTGCCACTCATTTCTTTTAATCAGTGTGGATCCTTCTGGGATTAACTTTTTGAGTCCTTAGAATTGTTTTCTTCCAAAGATCCTTGATCCCTTGGGGCACTGCTGTGCAGGCAGAAGAGTAATTAAAGCCGAGGGGAGATCAAATGGACTGAACACTCTTTTCATTCAGAGGTGCTTAAACTGCTTCAGATGGCCTTGTCTACACTGAAGAATTATTATGAGAAAATCCTATCATTACCAAAGCTATTTCAGCTTCAGTAGTATCCGTATTGCTTTGAATTTTAGAGTAGATTGCTCTGTAATAGCAGTACTTTCAAGCATATGTGCTCATATTCTATGTTGGCATCTATGTTTGCTATGGCAGGTTTTATTTGTTTATTGCACAATGTCTTTTAGCATAAACAATTCTTAGTCTCTCCAAGTCCTAGTAGCAACCTTTATTCATCTTCTGTGCTTTTAAGGAACAGCCCTGAATTTCTTCTAAGCAGGTGAAACAAACCATTTCATATGTTAATATTTATTAATAAATATTAAATATGCTAATATTTAAATTGACCTTTACAGAGAGACCACAAATATACTGCCTCACTGAAAAAGGGGTGTGGTCTGAATTGTCTATCGTTTCTTTTACAGGCTCTGTATACAACAGACTCAGCAGCACATTTAAACTTGGTTCATAATGTTTAGAGCTGTAAGAGAAACTATTATCTAATTGAAAGTCAGGATTTTCCAGGTTCTTTTTAATCTCAACGAGGACAAACAGATCTTTTTGCTTCTTCTAGATGTGCCACGTGTCTGCAGAGCATGATGTACAGGTCAGGTCTGTAGTCTGTTTTTTCCTCAAGGGAGATGTGAAAGTGTGGTACCCGGCTTTTGAGTTAATATTTGCAATACTAATTTCTCATTGCCTAAGGTACTAACAGCAAAAATCTCACTGAAGTCGATGGGCATATCTCAGCTAATCTATGTCCTTCATGTACATAAGGACTTTCAGTCACAAGCATTTTTCGTTGACCTTTAAGCAGTAAAACATAAAAATGAACCAGTAAAACAATATAAAATAAATACATAACTTGAAAGAGAAACTGCTGTATGCCTTGAAATAAAAAGAAACCTCCTGGTCTACCAAGCCTGGCTCAGTTCAATAAAGAGGATGGGAAGAAACTTTTTCCCTAACTCCCTAAATAAATAATTGCACAGCTTTCATCCCAATTATGACAACACAAAGACAACATTTTGATCCCTGCTATTGGACCCTCATTACTCTGAGATTCTTTTCCTAAGAAAACTGGATGAGATGATATTAGAACTGGTCAAATATACTGAATGTAAATTGTTATAATCTTAGTGCAAATCATGGAGCGGGTTTCAGATCACTGAGTGTAAGTGGTGGTTCAAGTTTGCTTTTTTTTTCCTCCTTTTTTCTTTGCTGTCTACAAGCATAATGGGCCCTTTTGCCCTTTATGTTATATTGTTGTGTTATTTGCATTTTCTACTTCATGCAGAGAGAGCTGCCTAATTAGGAAGACCAGAGTGAGCTTCTAGAGTATCGCTGTTTAATATTGTTAGTTTATCTGTTAATTAATGTGCTACTCTTTCCAATCTAATTAGATTTTTTTTTACTGCAAAGATAAGTCAGTGAAATCATTACAAAGAAACACGGAAGGAGGAGGTTGGCGGGAGGCTGAGAAATATTTATTGTTAGGATTTGTTATGTGTGATGTGTGTAGATTTGTTTCTGTCTCCTCTTCTTTCACCCGTGCCCAAAACCTTATCAGGCTTTTGTCATGAAGGATGCAGTTCATTTCCCATAAATAATTCTTATTGCTGCCAGTGAGCTGCTTCTCTATGTCCATCTCTGCCATACCTTGTCTTTTTTTTTATTTTCCTGCTTCTTCCTCAATTTTAATACCAAGGCTGTCTCTTTTTACGTTTGCTCTTTGCAATTAAGTGCCTTAAAGTTGATTTACGACTTTTGTGAAGTCATACAAAGATGACACTTGACAGATACACTTCCAAAGGGCCAGAGAGCACATACTCACAAGAACTGAAGATGAAGTCATAGTCTTGTGTTTCATTTACAACGCTCTACAAGTATGAAAAAGAAAAATGAAAGATGCTGGCCGAACCAAGCTCCTCTTCGTTATGGTTGCCCGTTTTCCAGTTGCCACCCAGGGGCCAGGCCAGTCAAGAGGCTGGTGGTGGTAGGACTAAGTTAGAGAGCCAACTGATCAGTACTGCTTACACTAAGTACTGCTCACACCGTTTAGGAGTCACTTGACAGGAAGTTTCTCTGGAATCTAGTGATATTACCCTAGAAATTACTGAGAATTAACTTATTAGTCAGTGATGTAAGATAGCAGAACTTGTGCTGTACTTATTAGAAGATTATAAGGACACATCTGATCAGATACTTTCCTTTATATCACACACAGCAATCTCGGACCGTTGTTAATATTCCTGTAGGAAATACGATAATATCTAGGGTTTCTCTCTGCCATCAAAAGCTATGAAATATCTGATACTCAGGAAAATATTACTTTTAGCATTACAAGTAATAAATACTGTAAATATGATCACAAAAAATGAAGGGGATCAACAAAATGCAGTACACTTGCAAGAGCAGTTTATGCAATTTAGAATAAACTTTGAAATCACTGAAGCGTTTCACATGTCAAGTTATGCATTGCACAGATCATGATAAGGTGGGAAATGGTGCATCAGTACACCTTGACTTACTGGAAAATAAATTAATTTACAATGTTTAATGATAGTCCTGCATTCTCCATCACTCAGAGGTGTCTCTTCTTCTATATTATGCAGATTCCATTTCATGCACAACAAAATTTTTTTCTCTCTGCACTGGAACCTTGGATTTTTAGGCCATAATAATACTGTAGAACTTAAAACACGGTCTAAACTATAATTTTGTGATTGCAGTGAATCTTCATTACCACTACTATGAAAAGTACAAATCCTTGTCCAGAGTGATTATACATTATTTTAATAATTTTTCTAGAGTCGACTACTGAATTAGATTAAATGTCTATTAGTGTGATGGAAAAAAATGAGACAACAAGCAACTGGCACCACAGTTGGAATTTGGGTAGCTTATGCTGATGAAATATGCCAAGAAATTCTGCTTTATTGTTTCTAAAAATTATTTTTGTTCATTCCTGCCCACTAAGAGACCTGTTATTTTATAAAGCTGAGGATTTTTAAATGTCAGACTTAGTTTTGCAGTACAATTTCTGATAAAAACATTAAAATGTTTAAGGCAAAACAAGTAAAATTTATATAAAACCAGAAGTAATCTCCACCCTCTGCAAAATCTAAAATATTACACCAAATACATTAGTTACCTGGTGCCATAAAAACAAAAAGAAAATGTCATTAAAATATTTTATTTTGTAATTACATATGTAAGTCTGTATTTTGAATTTTTACTCTTATAATATGTGGACTTGTAAAATCAGACCTAACTCATCTTGTATCTCATGTTCTGATTATAGAAACAAAAACGCTTCTTGCAAAACTGAAAATTATGTGCTTCACTGAACATATTTTCTATCTTCACAGGTGGCATGTAGCTTATTAGAGAAAAATATTTAAAATGTAACACCAATACAAGTAAGAGATAAAATTGACTTTTAAAATATCTGAAATGTAAGATTTCTGAAGCCTGGAAGAAAATTTATTCTGATCTAGGTTGTTCTAATTATCAATGGTCTGGGGAGAGAAGATCTTTTTATTCACGATCTAAAATCCAGATTTTTAATAGTACTGAAAATCTTGAAGATCCAGAATGACAGCTAGAAGGATTTTCAAAATTATGAAGACAGATTTCCATCTATAAGCTTAAGAAAATATGAATCTTTAGACATCTATACGTTTTGTAGATATAGCCCTGTAGATATAGCCCTATAGCCATTTATCTGATGTAAATAATTCCAAGAATTGTAAAGAACAGTTTATCTTAGACTACAATAAATACTGCTAAGACAATGATCTCAACAACTCCAATAAGCAACAAAATGTCTCTCCAGCCCTCAGATCAAGTGCACCGTGCCTCACATTCTAGAGGAAAACCATGTACTTTGCCATCTGATGTGATTCTTAATAGACATGGGCTCACCACAGGTGCAGCACGTTAAGAAAAATTACAGACATTATTCTGCACATCTCTTCCCGTTATTTTACCAAAGCCAAAGATTTATAGCTATGCTATACGTACTGGCTTGAGATAACTTCCTCAGAGCTAATACATGGAATTTACCTTGTTGTCCCAAGAAGAAAGCATTTGTACTGTAGAAAATTTATTCATGTTGGGAACAATGCTAAAACTCCCAGAGTTTAGGAAATTTACTTTCCCTCAGAGATGACTGTAGGTTTGTCAAAGCCCACAAAATTTCTGAGAGCAGGTGGAGTTTTCCTGGGACATTCCAATCGCAGTTGTGATTTCAGCGTTGCGCAGATGCCTTTTTCCAGTCCTCCCACATTCTCTGGTTGCTGATTTCCATCACAACCTCAGTGGCTGACAATAAAAGGCTGAGGTATTGCTCCAATTCCAGGTCCCACGTTAGTGGCCAGGATCTGAATAAGGCTAATGTATGGAATGCTGGCGTAGCCCAAATACCATATAGTGGGAAGCAGGCAGCCAGCAAAACTCAAAAGGATGACACAAAATTATCTTGTGTTCCAGCATTTTCTCCAGCCTTCACCCATTTTGCAGGACACGAGCACATACTTTTCCTATCCCACTTATTCTGACACATATCTATCTCTCCTTTTCTCGTTCCTCTTAGGTACATGGAGTTGTGCAAATTCGTTCTATGGAAATTTGGTATGTACCTTAGAAACATACCTTAGAGAAAAAAAATATGGGCACACAGTCATTCCATAACACCCACTAAATCAAAGTGTGTTGTCTCAAATTGTTGAACATATCTTTATTTGTGGCAAACCACATTATGCAATATACAGTGAGAGGGTGATTTGAGTCCCTCTCTAACTCCTCCAGTTCAGTAGAAAGATGCTATACCCTTACAAAGGTAAACAATGTGTATCCATTTATGCATTTGAATATTTCTTCCACAAAAGTACAGATTATTATCTCTAAGCACTTTTCAGAAATGAAAGACTGGAGGCCCTGTAATGTTTTTTCAGAATACTTGTAACATGTCACAGAAATGATACATTGCTGACACATTTTATTTTATAACATTATTGAACTATCTATCTCTACTAAATTTGATAATTCTTCTTAAAAAAAAATCCATCTTAATGAACTACTTGCATTCAGTTCATAGAGTATTCTGTTGCGAGATTCACAAGCCAGCATGTACTCTGCAGTTTTATAAATATATACTGACAACACTGTTTGAAAATAATTCTAACCTATAATGCCATTTAAAATAGACGACTGACAAACAAGACATTCATTATTAGAATCAGCTGTAGTAGTAGATTGGAAAGTAATAAATGTGTAATAAATTCATTCTGACTTACATAGCTGTCATTTATGCACCACAGTAGCAAGAACAGACCCTTATTTTGATTATTAGTTCAGGGTTCATATCAGAAATAGATTCCATAAAAAAATAATAAAAAAAAAACCCGGACTCTGAAATCTTCCAAAGCTATAATACGTACAGCAGAATTCATGTACCAGCCAGCAAGGTTAAAGCAGAAGCACCTTAAAAGCACGGTAGATAGCCGAGTCATAACTATTAGATGGCTGAAGTGAAAGTTTTCTTTTTTTTTTTTTAACTCTGTACAGGGTCTGGCTAAACTTTTTCATAGCAGCCCATATGGTGCTGTACTTCCCAGCTGTGGCTAAATCAGTGTTAACACACCAGTGTTTCAGCTGCTACTGAACAGGGTTTGCAGGGCACCCAGGCTCTCTCTCCGCACACATTCCCCCCGTCCCCCCCTCCAGGGCTGGGGCTGGACAAAAGATCTGGAGGGGACATAGCCAAAACAGCTGACCTAATCTGACCAATGGGATATTCCATGCCAAATGGCGTCATGCTCGGCAAGGAAAGCTGAGGGAACGGAGGAGGAAAGGTGGAACATCTGTGGTTATGGTATTTGTCTTCCCAACTAAGCATGGGGCATGCTGAGGTTCTGTTTACCAGGAAGTGGCTGGACATCTGCCTGCTGATGGGAAGCAATGAATAAATTCCTCTTTTTGCTTTGCTTGTGCGCACAGCTTTTGCTTTTCTTATTAAACTGTCTTTATCTCATCCAATGAGTCTTTTCACCACCCTTACATTTTTCTTCTCATCCTCCAGGAGAGGGAAGTCAGCAAAAGGCAGGGAGGGTGTACCCACCATAGTCTCCAAACAGCCTTCAGTTTTCTACTGCACCTACTTCTTCTGAGAAAATCTTCTAAACTATCACTTATTAGCAATCTGATAGTTAACTTTTTGGACAAATTAAGAAAAAAATTAAAAGAAAAAACATGACAGTCAGATGGAAATGTTCTCTCTTAGAATTAGACTTGGTTAGAAACTAATTGCCACAGAAGTCGGGGTAAATACAAGAAAACAAATACCTACTTTAAGGTTCATCCATATGTTTGGCCCTATGACAGAGCAGAATTCTGCTTCCAAAGGAGGGAGCGTGCCATCTTGTGAACAGCCTTCACCATTTCTAATACTATCTACTTTTCTTTATTGTCTTCCAGAGCTATTCCTGACAGCCTGTCTAAGGCTCTGACCCAAGATAGTGCAAATTTAAAGTGGTTCATACCAGATAATCTCAACTAGTGACTCCATATACTTACTTGTCCATCAACTTATACTGTAGGGACATAATTTGCAACTGTAACAAGATGAACTAGAAGAAAGGAACACTTAATATGTGCTAACAAAGTTGCACAAAAGGGGTAATATCTGCTCTCAAAGTCCTCTGCAGAAATATATTTTTTAAAAATTTATCTGTTCGCCTTGTAACAGTAGAAAACAGTATTTCCGGTAATTGCAAGGACTTGAAGAAATGTGCACTTCATTCTACTGTCCACAGTAGGCATATATGTATGTATCTGGACCTCGGCTGATACTCAAGAAATCAGATGGAATAGAAGAGGTGGTCTTCATCATGTCTTAAATGCCTTTTTTAATCAGGCTGCAGCAAAACTCTGGGTACTATATGACTTCTCCCTGCTTTTCTAATGACCAACACAATTCTTACTACAAATAGATGCCAAGTTTAGAATTTAAATATGAAAAGGAACATATCCTGCAAGATACTGAAAAGAAAATCACTTTACATCATTGCTCCCATTGCTCTGTTTCTAATTTTAAGTTCCTCCTTTGTGTAGTTTAGGCCACACTGAAACACAAACAAAATCCTTATGCCCAGGAAAATAACTACCACCACTGCTAAGCTACTAGATAAGATTAAATCATGTAATTTATCTATTACAGTCTGAATATATTGATCCCAGTACAACACTTGCTGGTTGAATCTATAGTTTATGAATTATGTCTTTAGCCTTATTGTTCAACATCTTGTTATTTTCTTGCTCTTGGGCCGCTAGAAGACATGCTGATAGTCATTTAGATCCCAGTTGATAATACCTGGGGCCTGAGAATATTAATCATTTTTTATAGCTTGTTAATTTATTATACATGTGACTTTCTTTTGGCAAAGTCAGTATCTAACACTAATATTTTGTATCAAAGGCATTCGACTATGTTTGCAAATTGAACATCAGAATAGTTTTTCCTGCTTGTCTCTTTCTCAAGCTTTTATGACCACACACCATTTGACAGTCCACAATATAAATGTTAATGAAAATTTAAAGAAAAGAGAAATATAGTACACTAAATACATCAAACACTGGACTGCTGAAATACAGGAGGCAGAATGAAGATCTGAGAAATGCAGATGTACTGTACCTGATGGGTGGCAAGCCTTCATCACCACAGAACTCAGGTACCAGTGCAAGAAGGTTTGCCTGGCTGTCTTTGCTATATAGATGTGAAGAGACATGTGCATTTGGAAAATATTCTGCATTTTAAATGCACCTCTCATGGCTTTCTTTCAGAAGGTAGTTTCACCATACATTTTTCATCTCCATTTTTTCAGAGGGTTGAAGCCCATCCCGTTCAGCTGTTCTCCCTCTGCCTCTCTGTTTCAGCTCAGCCACAGACTAAATTGACCAGTGCCTTCTGACATTAGCTAATAGAACAATTTTTCTTCTGAGTATCTCAGTTCTCCTTCTATGCTTTCCTGCATTAGATGTATATTGTTTCATTTTCTTTGTAAAATCCATACTACTTTTGGACAAATTCCAAATTACTTCAACGGTGTTTCAGTAAGAAAATGTCTTCAGAGTGTGGATATTGCTATAACCAATGGACACTGAATAATAAATCTCAAATAAGAACCTGACATGATGGGTACTGAGTTTCTAGAAAAGAAGTAAGCCTTTGTATAAGTAAATTTTTTTGATTTCTGATTACATGTGCACACAGTTGAAGAATAATGTGTTTCTTACAACAAAGGTGATTACTGAAGATTTTCATGTCTGTTGAACCACAACATATGTTATTTTTTTTAATTTTTTTTTAATTTATCTGTTCTTCTGGTGAACGACAACAAATGGAAATTCAATTCTTTTTATTAAGTAATGAAATACAATTAAATTAGTATAGACTGCAAGAAAACAAATCTCTAGATACTGTAAGAATATCTGTGCTTTGACATTTCATTCATGGCAATGAAAAGAAATATTTTAAAATACTTCCTTTTCACTATGAAGTACATAGAAATATAATAATATACATGAGTTTTAATTTTTACTCTGTGAAAAATTTCAAGGGGTTAGAAATATTTCATTCACTTTTTTTGTGTGTGTGCATCTTCACAGCGTTTTGAAAACAGCTGCCACTTGTCTGAGATCTGTGATAATGAGACCAGAAACTTGGCTGTCCTTTGCTTTGCTGTGTACACTCTCCTTGCTAAAGACAGAAGCACATGGATCTGGAGCTCTGGCTCTTTCAAGACACTTTGACTCTGCCAGAATTTTCTAGGAAGTAGACATAGCCATGATGCAAATTTATTGAAGGTATGTACTCTAACGGAATGGCATTCTCTGAAAAATATTCTTTTTGTATATAATATCATAGAATCATAGAATCACTAAGGTTGGAAAGGACCTCCAAGATCATCATGTCCAACCGTCAACCTAACACCACCATGCCTACTAGATCATGTCCTGGAGTGCCATGTGTATAATAGTAACTATGTTCTTTTTACCAAATATTATCAAATATATGCTTGTGTTTCAAATAAGAATGCTACTTATTTTGCCATTTGAAATGAAGTCCTGATGATAAGTCATCAGAAGCTCATAAATCCAGCTAACTATGCATCTGTTCAGAACAAAAGCATAAAGTACAAGCCTTAAATGATCATTTTTTCATAATTAATGTCACATGTTTTAGATAAATAATATTCACAGACTGTGCTGCTGATTTATCTGTTTCAGCTGAGCAGAGCATTGCACTTGAGTCTATTGGAATCTGCATCTCGCTGAGTAATTAGAAAATAACTAATAGTTTTACAAAATTTGAGTATTTTGAAAAATCTGAAGGTAGAACAAAAGTGTTCTAGGTCAGCCATGAAACAAAAGGTATATTTCCTTAAAGACATATTAAAATAAAAAGAACTTCTGAAGAACAGAATCATTTCTGTAAAATAAATGCAAAGCCTTAGAAGACTCTTTTGGAGGAGTGAGAATGCTTCTGTGCATAATTATTCCATGACAGAGATTAATTACTAACTTTTTACACCATGGGGACAATAAAAAAGTACTAGATGAGAATTGTGGATCTGATTTAATAATGCATTTTGTTAGTAATGCTAGATACTACTTAAGATTTTTCAGGGAATCTAGCAGTTAAATGCCTAAATGTTGCTGTTTTGAACATTATTAGGTGTTTTTTTGTTTCTTCTAGCTACCTCTCTATATCACTAGTAATTTAAGGATCTATCTTTGTAAAAGATGTGATTGCACTGAGAAATTGCATTAGAAAAAGAGAATAGGTACCAAGGAAGTGCAATAAAACACATGGAACAGTTTCACTTCGGTGAAACATTTCTATCATCCAGAGAAAGTCCTGAAGGCTGTGGCCTTAAATGTAGTAGGCAGTAAATGTTTAATTATCATTACAGGTAAGCTGCAGTGGATAGATGTAAAGGGAGCAAAGATTCTTTAGCTTATCCAATACACAACTGAATTTTTGCCAGGAATGCCTTCTGTGAAAGAAAATACTTCATTATGAATTCTAGTCTCTGCCTTTATGTAAGGGAAATTAATGGGAATTTTGTCTTACTAAGAAATGCTGAACAAGTCTCTTCATTAACATCTAATTCATAGCTCCTGAATAGAAATATAAAAGAAAATGAGGAATATGATTAGGTACACAGATGCAAGAAAACAAAGAAGAGAATACAAGTGGCTCCAAATTTAACCTACTGTGTCATGAAATTGCAGATCATCTGAAATGGAAACCAACTGATATGAGTACCTAATGAACTGTGTGAGACAGTCAGAGACAAAGAAACAGAACCTCAAAACTCTTCAAAAAATAAACTTTTAAATATTACTTTTTAGGAGCACTGTGGTGCTGTTTTAATAGCACATTATTAATTTGCACAGTACTTAAATCTGATTTGGTTTATAGTATTTATGTTGTTTTTAAAGAAAATGTTTGGAAGCCTAACAATTAAACTTTTACCCCTTAGTTTTAGTTTGCATAAGGCCATCAGCAATTATCTTTTTTTTGTCCCCCAAGAGGTCCAACATTTACATTCTATTTACACCTATAAAGTGTGAAATATTTTCAGTATTTTGTGCTTTACTCATGTTGGAAAGGTAACCTTTCAGGAGCCAAGCTGGTCATCTGGTCATGTTGGGAAAGAGCTGATCACTGAAAAATAGACACCTGGCAGGTACTGTTAGTGCACAGTTTTGCTC
The DNA here is from genome assembly GCA_013399095.1 of Psophia crepitans. Lineage (NCBI taxonomy): Eukaryota > Metazoa > Chordata > Aves > Gruiformes > Psophiidae > Psophia > Psophia crepitans. Next base: position 146,777 of record VWZZ01000011.1, read on the forward strand.
ACACAAAGACAGCAGTGTAATTCATGCATTCTATTCTAATAGCTATGTGACTACTGCTTCTGGCTTCATGGTCGAAATATATGACAAGAGCTGATACGGTAATATGAAAAGCAATGTTGGTTTCCACTTAAGCAACAGAATAAATGAAAGTTTGTTCCAGAAAAAGAGGAGAGCGGACAGAAAAAAGGGAATGATCCATATGAAATTTTAGAAAAGGAATTACAGAAAACCTAGAACATAGAAACTTCAGTTAGGTGGGTGAAAATTACAATGCCTCTGTAAGGGAGCTTTATACATTTCAAAATTTTATGCAGCTAATGTGCAGCTGGTTTTAGAACAATCCCATTGACATTAAGTTGTACTAGTATCATTCCTACTTTGACGGTTCCTTTTGCAAAGCAAATCAACTATCCCTGTAGGTCACAAACATAGGTCACTACAGTCAAGCTTCATACGGAAAAGGGCTTTTCTAGTAATCTGGGTATCCTGTTATGGATTGGTGTATAGGATATAACCCAGGGAATTCTTTAAGCTGTAGCTCATCGAACACTGAAAAGCAAATGTTGTCCAAGTATGGCCACATTCTGGAGAAACTATTTCTAGTGAAGTATCAAAAGAGTCAGAGTAATCCTACTCCTACTATATAGGTTGCTAACTTCAAAACATTCAGGAAGAATTTTTCAATGTAAAGTTCCGAAAATTGATTCCTAAATGCTGACAAGTCTTTATGCAATTGTGTGAAATGGCACAATGAATTATTCAAAGTGTTTAAAACAAGCAGTGTGTAATACTTACAGTGAGATTTATAGGCACAGAGAATTTTTTGAAAAAAAAAAAAAAAATTTTTTTTTTCTTTTTTTCTATTAAGTCTTCAAACACAGGCTGAGAAATTTAGGATTAGGCATGCAAACTTTGATAGCAACATTTATTATTTTCACCATGTAACGAGGCAACAAGAATAGATCCTAGTATCCTAGTCTTCATTTTGGACCAGAAGGCATAGGTGTGATTGATCAAAAATGCCTCTCTCTCACATTACAGAGCTTCTGATCAGAATTCTAATAAGCCTGCTATGCAGATTTCAATGAAGTAAATGAGACTTATAAATGCTCACATGATCCTATCACTGTGAAAAACAAAATTAAGCAGATAGTAAAGGCAACCAAGAATCTAAAGGTCCACCTGTCTTCCTCCCACACACTAGCAAAGAATGCACCAAAGCATGTCTATTTCCAGCCCCAGAAACTTTGCATTACTGAAGACTGGGCATCAGCCTGCCAACCCAGCCCTCTACCAGTACAAGAGCTCATCCATGCACCCCTCTACTAGCAGTGCTAATGCACTTCTGGGGAGCATTTTATCTGATGTCCTTTGAGACACAAGAGTGTGTTCTGAAACTGTTATGACTCTTGAATTTACTTTTAAGACTAAACAACAAGCTACCAACTCACTTTTCTTCTGTTTATTTTAAACTTAAAGCTACCTGTATGACATGCAGTAATTGTTAATATGTTTTAATTATGACAATACCGTTACATATTTTAAGCTTTTGAGCACTAAACAGACAAAAAAAAAGATTTTTCCTAATGTGTCATTCTAGATTACCTCCTATTAACAAAATGCAAGCTTGATTCAAGGTTCTTACTGGAATGACTGTGAATAAAAGACCAATTCCTTTGCTTTATTTTTGGTACTGTGTTTATTCTGGGGTCATAACACCTTTTTCTTTTTCCTTTTTTTTTTTTTTCATTCACAAGAACGAAGGCATAGTCTCCAAGTGGCAGCCTAAAATGTCACGCTTACCATATTCTGCTCTGAAACACCTGGGCAAAGTTTCTTTCGGATTAAAAATGCCTGCAGAACTTTAGGGGCAGTGTTGCTAAATGTATCCTAAATAAACAAATTCTTATAAAAATTAGCCACTACTTTTTAAAGGAGACAATATGCTGTTGCAAATGTTCAAAATTTCAAAAACTTTTTTTTTTTCCAAATTAGTGAATGGAGAAAATGGTCACAGCTTGTCTTATCATGAAGCTTAAATTCACAAAGTATTTTTTTCCTCAAAATAAGGCAAAATTCTTTCTCTGCCCTCTTACCCATCATTGGCCAAAACAAATTAAGATTTTCAATGTTTATTGACAATTAAAAAATGTATAATGGCAATAAATGTCACTTTTATTGCTTTGTTTATAGGTAAAAAGTTTAATCAGTAAGTCTTGATCAAATAAAATATATAAATCTGGGAAAGGCATACAGTAAATTTTGAAGACACAGAAGTCCTGGTCATTTTGTGCTGTAAGATTGTTCACAAAAGTATGAAAAAACTTGAAAGACAAAAGGCTGAAATAAATCTAAGCAGAAAACCAGTAAGTTGAATGAACATCATGTCCAACAAAGACAGGGAGTTAGAGACTGAAAATCAATTGATCTGAAGAGAGATGTCAGAAATTGGGCCTACCTGATAGACAAGACCATGAAGGACTCACAACACCATTCCTTTTAGGACCCAAGATTTAACACAGATGCCAGAAGGAAAAGGAAGAAATAAAGAGGAACCTTTATTGTAAAACTATACATTGACCTCCCCTGGCTCTAACTTCCATGTTATCCCTGGAACCAGCTTTATCACCTATAGCAACACAGGCAGAGTTTATGTGGCCACTGTGAGGCAGAGAAAGGATCCTGTTGCCCCATCATCGCTGCCACTTGTAGCTGTGTTTGGACGGTCCCCACAATGACAGACTTTCTCCTCTGTTCATCTTGTTCCTTCTCCAGCTAATTTCCCCATTCTTTTTCTTTATTTTTCCCTTTCCTTTCCTCTTTTACCCTTTGTTTAAAAAAAAAAAATCCTCTACCTGGAAGTGACCATGTAATTTTCAAGGACTAAGAAAGTGGTCTGTAAAGTAACTTCAGTAACATAGGGCTGGTGTAAGTTTGCTTGGTCAACAATGCAGTTGATAGGATCCACTATATGTTTGTGCCGATAATGCATCTACTTGATAAAGTAACACGGAACTATTTTTAGCTTTATTCTTATTCTATGCTTTGGTTTGATATTCTATTGTAATATTTTATTAAACTGATATTATTCCTTTTTGTTTATATTGTCTGTTACAAAAATTCAGTAAAAATGGTAATAGCCTTCAGATAAAGTGGGCTCATCTGCACTCTCTTCAGATAGTATCTTAGTATTTGAACAGAAACTCCAGTCCCTATTTCCTGAGGTTCGATGCTCTTTACAACCAGCTAATACTGACTGCATAATCAAGCAACCTTTGAGTTCAGAAAACCGAGTCAAGAAAAAAGTAATGCCTGTAAGCTGACAGTAACAGACTCATACACTTTGAAACACCAGACACAAAAAAGTCAATAAAAAATATTCTAGGCCAACATTCTCAAACAGCTGAATTATGTAAGCTCTACTCTTGAGCTATGCAACCTTTCAGAAAACATGTATAAAGTTAAAAAAAAATAAATCAAAACTATTGCAATTTTCTTTAAATGTCGCAAGTTCTTCTTGTGATTTTCAATACTGTGTTTTCTTCAAGCTGTGAATTACAGCTTTGCTATTGTTCCCCTAAAGTCAAGGGAAATTGCACCTCAATAAGAACTAGGAAAATTTCCTTGAAGAACCTATGGCACAATTTGGTAAATACTTTCTTACTATTGGTTTTAGTACTACTGACGGATAAAAATTTTGCAGAAGCATGTTTTTCATCAGAACCTGCTGATTCTTTGACTTAAAACTGTCAATAGAAAAATGAAGAAAATACAAAGATAAATTGCATTAAAATCAGGCTTTTAAAATGTGTGACAACTAGATAATAGATTTCTTATCTTACAGAAAAAAGATTATTATTCGTTGAGATATTCTGTTTCTGTACTTACAAAAACTGAACACAGCCATGCTAAATCCTTTCAAGTTTTAAGAAGTAAGAAAGGTAAAATGACAAGTTAAAAAATGGGTATGAAATGCCTAATTGGCTTTTGTTACATGGATGAGCAGAAAACTTTTCAAAATTATCAGAAATTATTAAGAAAGGAAAAACATCTTTCTTTCAGCCTACTCTAGTATTATTTCAGAGAGATTCTTTTCCGAGGTTCAATGAGACTTGAATTGGCCAAAGTATTTTCCTTTCCGCTCAAAACAGGGATTCTGTTGGCAACATGGAAACTTCTACACCCAAATACGAGAATAATACTTTATCCATCTACTAACAGAAATAAAACTTAAAGTACATGGAAAAGATAGTTAAGATCTCTCCTGGGGGAAATAGCCTGGGGCTATGTGCTTGCCTAGCTTGATAAAGTTTCTCTCTACAGCAGGATGTAATAAAAGGAAGAGTTAGGTTTATTCACAACAAGTATTTAATGTCTGCATTATGACAGAAGATCAATCGTTCAAATCCCTCTACTTTATCTGTGGAAAATACAGTGCTATAAAGAGATATTTCATTCACTGTGTCTGCACCTGTCCTAAGACATAGCTGTCAGACTTAGGGTCACAATTTAGGTCAATAATGAAAAACTAAAGGTTTTCAGTGGAATTGTCAAATAACTCAGAGATGTGTTCAATTTGAAGTCTCACATCTCATCACTTGCAGCACTGCATTCTATTAATCTGTTGTGAGTAAACCAGCCCTCTAACATATTTTTGCTTTGTAGAAAAAGTAGTCTGCTTGATTTTATCTGAAGGTCCCTGCGACGGGAGAAAATGCAGACATATTGCATGAAAAACGGTGTAAGCATTTAATAATCAGTTAACAGAAAGCCGGTGGCATGAAGACACCAGGTCTTATTACAAGCTTGCAAAGGAAAGACTTCCAACAGGCTGCTTCTTTCCCCTCTGCCACCTCCAAAATTTACACCAAATCAGAGGGAACCTTCAGCAGAGTGTAAGGTACTGTCTTCTTCCAACTTACATATTGAGTGATTTTTGCTACCAGCTAGCTTAGGTTTGCAGACACATACTCAGTGCCTGAGCAATTATTGTGCTGGTTTGCTCATAAAACCAATGCTGTATATAATTAACGCTTGTGATGAATTACAGTACAGCTAATGATGACAAACATACCCCTCTGAAGCTGCTACAAGTCATCTTAGTCCTAAATTTCTGTAAGCCCTTTGTTGAGTTTTGAGTGGGGCAAAAGATTTGCCTGCAAGACCAAGTCTAAAATTTATCATATATCCTGAACCTCACATTTCCAAGGATTATCTCAAATTTCAGCATCTCTACCATGGCATATCCAGATTTTAGAAAGAATGATACAAATACTGAGGGATGCTGGGTATTCCCAGCTCCCAGTAAAACCGCTGACTATGTGAATAGCTTAGCTGAAATCACTCGAACATTTTTCACTGGTGAGAACTGACAGACTATTCATTCCTACTCCCAAGTGGCCGCACGTTCATTATCTAAGTGCATAAAAGGGACTGTGCATTTCTGCTGCCATTCAAAATTCAGAGAACACTCCTGAACGTTCCCTTTGTTTTTCAGAGTGTTCTTACAAAAAAAAATCAGACAAGGACGGACTGGAATCAGGAAACTACACACATTAAAAGCAATGAGAGAGCAGTCACAGGAGAGGCTTTTGGAGAAAAGAACTGGCAAAGGAGGGGAGAGAAATTAGGTCAGCAAGAGAAAGGTTGCAATGATAAATAGCTGAAAGACAGAGTTTACTTGGTTCCTTTTGACTCTCCTAGTACAACAGTCAATAAAAAGGTGGTACTGAAGATGTTTATTAAAACTGTTGTCTCAGTTTAACACCCATTTACTATAAGACATCAATAAGCTGAATGAATGTAAGTCATAACTCACCAGTACCACAAGAAAATTCAGCTGAGTTTATGACTGTAAATCCCCACTACCTGTTTGCTTTCCAGTATACACTGTCCCTCAGCAGGCTTTACCCAGGTCACGCTATTGCCAGCATCCTCTACCACAAACAACTACAAAAACATTCTCCCACCTTAAAGAAAATGAACAACTACCTTCTCCGACCAGTACACATTTATTGAAAGTTTGTGCCTCTCCAGTGTTTCACTGTCACTTAACAAAATACCTTGGGTCTGATTTTCTCTTTTTGTTTTAAATTTTAAGTGAAAGTTCTAATCCCAAATTCATAGAAATCAAAAGATATTTCCTGCTGATGTTAGTAAACTTAAGCAGATGAACTAATTCACTGCTAAACAAAGTGAATCCCTCCACAAGCGGCATCACCAAGCTTGCATACAGGCTTGGTGCACAAATTCCGGCTGTTGATCACCAATTCAGTATTTTTTTTAGGTAAGGAAATTATTGCCCTTCTAGGGACGTATTTATAGCTGTGGTTTTAGAAATCCAGTTTCTCAAGTTTTTCGATTTATTTTAAGCCAAAAAGACAATTAAATAATATGATCTAGGACAAAAAATAAAAGCAGTAATGAACATGTCCATATTGAAAGAATTAAACTCCAATTACCTTGCTGATCTGGAAATGAAAAGTTAGAAATATTACCATGCAGGAAAGTTTCTACTGAAGATTTGGGGGATTCCATTCCGCATAAAGTTATTGATTATTTTTTAATAATAATCAATGTGGAACTATAAAATCCAGCCTGATAAAATCTGACAAATATGCAGAATTAAGAAGGTACAAAAGTTTCCTTCTTTTTCTCCATTTTCAAATTACTTACATGCTTTTTTAAGGTTTGTTCAGATTTCTTCATTATTTAAAGATAGAATTTAAAACTCTAAAATTGCTAAGCACTTTTGTAAAGGGGTTGGTTTTCCAAATTTCTAGATAGTATAGGAATGACTTAGCTGTTTATTTAGAAAAAGCTCAGGCTAAGTATACCATGTTGGTATATATGCATATATTTATGGGCCATATGCTATAACTTTATGTTCTTCTTAACGAATGTAGATTTCAGAATTCAATTTGCAGTGAAAATGTACTCAAAGATTACCTCCAAATACAAACGTGGATTTTCAGTCTTTGCTTATGATTGTCATTTCAGCTTATACCTTGTCAGTAATGTGATTTGAGTTAATATTTGCCAAATGTTAAAATAGAGTTTCAAATGTAATTGATACATGAAAATATATGAACGTATTTAAGGAAATGTTTTCATGCAGTATTTACCCAGTTCCACTCTGAACTTCTAAAGGATACAAAAATTCTACATGTCCCATAAATTCTTAATCTTTAAAATGCAGAGAAATTTATTTTTCACATTTATATACACATTTTACTAATATCACATGCACTATAAACAAGAGAGGATACTATGCAGGCTTTAATAATCTCTGATGTATAATGGCATTCCTAAAAAGTCAAAACTATTGTTGTTTAAAGGATTTTCCTTCACTTCAATCTCCATCAAGTACAAATGGGCACTTCTCAAGTGATTTCTGTACATTTTCTCTATTCAATGAGGAAATCATGAAGCCATCTAAAGATACAGATGAAACCATACTCAGAAGAAATTATATACAACTTGAACTATAATCAATAGAAAAATATTCAATATTACACTGTTTTGCTGTGCTGCTCAGAACAATATAAGTGCTCCAGCATCATAAAGCTTAAAACATTTTTCGAAATCTTCTGATAAAAAGGGGTACATCTGAATAGAGCTAATATTTTAGCATACACATTGTGTGGGATACTATTTCCAGAGTCCCAGGAATGGAGTGCTGGGATGGAGGGCTGCAGGCTGTTCAGGAGGCATAGGCAGGGTAGGCGACAGGGAGAAGTTGCAGTGTCTGTAAGTGTTATGTTTGACTGTCCAGCCCTCGTTAGGGATGATGCAGTTGAGAGCCTCTGGGTGAGGATTAAGGGGATGGAAGACAAAGCAGATATCACTGTAGCTGCCTCCTATTGATTGCCCAGACAAGATTATCATTGCTCTGATAAATTATTCTCTAGGCAATTAGGAGAAACTCAGAGAAATCCCTGAATCAGTAGCTCTTGTCATTATGGGAGATTTCAACTTCCCAGATATCAATTGGGATATCAAACTTCTGTGACAAGCAAGTCTGGGAAATTCCGGAAAATTGTGGAAGGTAATTTCTTGCCACAAGTACTCAATGAGCCAATTAGGAAACAAGTCCTCCTAGACTTGTTATTTGTGAATAAAGAGGATTCATGTGAAATGTGACAGTAGATGAGGCTCTCTTGGCTGCAAGTGATCATGAAATGGTTGAATTCAAAGTTTTTGGTGTAAAGAGAACAAAGTTCAGCAGAGTTGCTACCCTGGACTTCAGGCAAGCAAACTTTACACTATTCAGAGAACTATTTAGCAGAGTACACTAAGAATCTGCTTTTGAGGGCTTAGGAGTCCATGTGTGCTGGTCAGCCTGTCTAAGAACCACCTTTTCAGAGGACAGGAGAAGGTAATTCCAGTGTGTCAAAAGACAAGCAAGTGGAACAGAAGACCAGCTTGGCTGAACAGGGAAGTCTTCTTGGAGTTCAAGAGAAAAAAGAAATTGTGTTATCTCTGGAAACAAGGTCAGGCTTCACAAGAAGAGTACACAGCCTTGGTTCATTTATGCAGGGAGAAGACACAAAAGGCCAGATCTCAACTAGAGTTGAAACTTGCCAGTGTTGTTTCAGATAACAAGAAGGGCTTTTTTCAGTGTGTTAATAGCAAGAGGAGGTCTAAGGAAAACTCTGGACTGATTGTCATCTGACAAATAGAAATGAAGAAAAAGCGGAGGCATTCAACACTTTTTTTTTGCCTCAGCCTTCATTAATACTGATAGATCTTGTGCTGCCTGGTGCCCTGAGTTGGAGGACCAACGCTGTGGAAACAGTGACTTTCCATTTGTAGACACTGAAACTGTAAGGGATCAGCTGTATCAGTTCAATGCTTGTAAGTCTACGGGCCTGATAGGATTCATCCCAGAGTGCTGAAGGAGCTAGTGGATATCACAGCAGGACTCCCCTCAATCATCTACCAATGTTCTTGCAAGTTTGGTGAGGTCCCCACTGACTAGAAGCTAGCCAACATTATTCCAACTTACAAGAAGGGCTTGGGTCAGCTACAAATATTTAATATAACTTCAGAACCAAGAAAAAATATGGAGAAGATCATACTACTATTGAAAGACATCAATCATCAGGTCAAGTAAACATGGATTCACAAAGGGAAAATCCTGTTTAAACAATTTGATACCCTTCTACAATAAGGTCACCCAACTAGTGGGTGAAGGGGAGGCATTAGATGTTTTTCAGGATTTTAGTGAAGCTTTTGGTACTGTCCCTCACAGCATCCTTCTGGACAAGCTGTCCAACTGTGAGATGAGCAGGAACATGGTGCTCTGGGTGAAGAAGTGGCCGAGCAACAAGGTTCAGAGTGTTGTAGTGAATGGGGTTACATCTGGTTGTAAACAAGTCACCAACACTCTTCCTCAAGGTTCAATTTGAGGGTCACTTCTTTCGATATTTGTATCAATGATCTGGATGCAGGAGTTGAATGCATTGTTAGCAAGTTTGCTGATAATACTGAACTGGCAGGTACTGTTGACTCCTTCGAGTGACAAGAGGCCTTGCAGAGGGATCTAGCTCAACTGGGCAATCATCAGTAGCATGAAATTGAACAAGAACAAATGCTGGATTCTGCATCTAAAGGGACAGAAGCCTAAACCGGGAGAGGGGTGGCTGGAGAGCAGNAGAAATGGCTGAGGCTTCCGGGCGCTGTCTGATTTGCAGAGAAGGAGGCTGAGGGGCGGCCTCACTGCTCTCTCCAGCTTCCTGAGCAGGGGAAGTGGAGAGGGAGGTGCTGGTCTCTTCTGCTCCCTGGGACCCAGTGCCAGGGCGTGGGGGAATGGCTCCAAGCTGCGTCCGTCAGGGCAGGTTTGGACATGACACTAGGAGACACTTCTTTACCAAGGGGGTTGCTGAACCCTGGAACAGGCTTCCTAGAGGGCTGCTCCATGCCCCACGCCTGTCAGAGTTTCAGAGGCACGTGCACAACACCCTTACTGCCGTGCCTGAACTTTGGTCAGCCCTGAAGTGCTCAGGCAGTTGACGAGATGATCATTGAAGGTCCCTTCCAGCTGAGCTATTCTCTTGATGGTACTCGATGGTAGCACCGAGTGAAGGACAAGATGCCCCTTACTGGCCACTAGAGAAGTGGCATAGCACGTCAGCTTTACAGGATGGAAAAACAAAATGATTTTGCATGTTTTTGAGGATGGGGGGAGAAGCTGGCATCACAGTGACCAACATCTCCAAAGCTATTCTCATAAAGGTGGGACTCCAGCTTTAAAACAGTATTTTATATAGAAAATCAACTTAGGATAGGGGTATATTGTAGTAACTCCTTAGGCTCATTTTTACCTTAGAAAAGCACTATTATGAATAGTTAAATTTGGTTATTTCCTGTCAGCAATGCTGATGGTTTAATGTATGTATTTGCATATCAGAGAACACTAACATTACCTTTTGCAGGTCATAACAAGACTCCATTTGCCATTTTTTTATCTTAAAGTAAAAATACAGAATTCATCGACATCTAAACTTTAGGAAAAGAGCAGAATGAATTGAACCGAGCATGGAAGTAAATGCATCCTTAATATATGTTTTATGCCAGACATGCAGGAAAACAAATAGCAGTGAGGCCCTTCAGGCTCCAAATCAATGGCACAGAACATAGTCCTGTAGTTTGAAATCTGCCAGAGCTGTTTTTTTTTTTCCTGAAAAAAACCTCCCACCTGATTTCTCTAGTGAAGAAGTCATCATGGACAAATGGATCAATCACCATTTATAGGAATGCAAGAGAATAATTCTGGGCAAAACCGTCCCAAGCATTCATTCAGGCAAAAAAGATTGAAGGCAAGACTACTGTGATTAGTCTGAAGCTTTTGATTGTATTTACCTGAACGCTAACATCCTTACTTTCTGAAAAAGCATACCATAACTTTACTTCTGTTTTCTGCTTTTTCAGATGTTTATGGATCCTAAGGATACTTTTTAAATCTCCATCTTCCTATTAACTGATTATAGACCATGGTATGGAAGACCCTTTCTGTGGGGTGTGTGGGCAATTACTAGTAAACCTATTAGAAAATGTTAGCCTGCTCTTTTCCACATGAGAAAAGTCAGAACTGACTTTAATAAACCTTCATAAAATCCACAGGATTTTATCATATTTGGCCATACATTCTGTTTATTTACAGGGACAAGTTTTTCTCCAATCTACAGGAAAAGAAGTCATAAAAGAGTTTTTTCAAACGAACCAGCTACATAGATCCTTGAAAGCAAATGCTGAAGGATAAAAAAAATTTCAAGTGCAGTTAAAAAGTGCCTGGGAACACAATTGAACAAGATGGTGGGGCATGTATTCATATAAAATACTTGTTTTTCTCTTACTAATTATACATTCATTGACAGCTAACAAATGACCTTGCAAAGAGCACACATGGTTGTTGCAGTTCTCAAAGCTGTGGTGCTTGAGAATATCTGCCAGTAACTTCATCACAACTAGAAATGAAAGAACAATGGTCTTTTCAGTTTGTTGTCAGTTTCAAAAAGTTTAGAGAAAAGAAAAAAATACATTGTATCATATTTATGAAAAGGTAAAGAATAAAACATAAAGATAGGTTCTTAAGACTTTTTTTAATCACAGACTCATTTTATGTCAAATCATTCAAAAATAGTCATAGAATCACAGAATCGTTTGGGTTGGAAAGGACCACAAGGATCATCTACTTCCAAACCCCTGCCATGGGCAGGGACACCCTACACTAGACCAGATTGCCCAAAGCCCCATCCAACCTGGCCTTGAACGCTTCCAGGGAGGGAGCCATTTGGAAAACAAAGATTTAAAATTGAACAATAAGGTATTTGGAAATATTTTTTCCTATTTCATCCTGAATCTTCCAATTTTAGAAATAAGTTTTTTAATCCACTACATCAATGCTAAACCTTTTTTTTAATATATTTTTAAAATGCAGGAAATAGATATTTTAAATTTTAAGTAGTACCTACTACCAAAATAGATCTATATTTGTTACTGATAACAATCAAAAGTAGATGGACTGAATCCTGTTTTCACTTATTTTCATGCCAAAACATATGAACATATATGTAAGAACTATCACAACCATCTCTATCTGGACAGGGGATGGAAGAAATCTGTGTGGAGAATGCTTATAAAGAAAGATGACATTTTTGGTCTTAAATTGCAAAGCTCTGCTGTTTAAACTCTACCATGACCTGAGAATACATGAAGGATAAAAGGTATCCATTTTCATGATCCTTAAAGAATAAAACCTAACCTATCCTGCACATCAAGAAGCTAAAAAGTATGCTAACAAAGAAACAAGTTTACAAATAGAGCACATATTCAAACAGATCTTTAAAAGTTTGCAAAGAAAAAGTTCAGCAGTTCATTTCCCTCACCCTCCATAGTTTAGATATGAGTATTCAGCCATGAACTTTTACTGTCAGAAAGAAACTATCCAAGCTATGTTTGTAGCTGCTGAGCTGTGAAGATGATGGCTAAAAATCTACCACATAGATCTAGATAGATATAGAACTACCCACGAATTCTGAAATTTGAGAGAAAAGGGGAAAAAACAATGGCTTTTTATCAGAACTCCTAACTGTCCCAAGCAAAGCTTCCTGATTCACAGGACCCTTTGCTAAATGATCATTTCAGTTCTGTGGTTTTTCCTCCATATTAAATTCCTGGTATATTAAAAACACTGTTACTTGCAGCAATTTAATGAAATTGCTAGAAGTGTGGTAACAGGATTTCACAAAATATACACTTTAAAATGGTTCTTCCTTTCTGCCAGTTAACGTTTTTATGCAGTTCTGACACTTCGATGGTCAGAAAGGTCTGACCAGACAACTTAGGGGCACATTTATTATTAGTAATAAAATATAAGAAGAGGCAGGGAATCATTTATGCAAATTACAGGACAACATTAGTGTCTTTGTCATTTAAATAAGTATTTACATGGGTACCAAAAGTGTGAAAGCAGAAATATGTATGGGTATGTGTCCTGGTTTCATCTGAGAGAGGGTTAATTTTCTTCACAGCAGCCAGTATGGGGCTGTGTTTTGGGTTTGTGCTGGAGGCAGCGCTGATAGTGCAGAGATGTTTTTGCTGTTGCTGAGCGATGCTCACACAGAGCCAAGACCTTTGCTGCTTCTCGCACCGCCCCGCCGGCGGGATGGCTGGGGGTGTGCGGGGAGTTGGGAGGGGACAGACAAGACAGCTGACCCCAACTGACCAAAGGGACATTCCATACCATATGGCGTCATGCTGGGTTTATAAGGGGCTTGGGGGAAGTGGAAGGGGGGGGCAGCGGCGTTTGGAGTGATGGCGTTTGTCTTCCCAAGTAACCATTACGCGTGACGGAGCCCTGCTGCCCTGGGGATTGCTGAACCCCTGCCTGCCGTGGGCAGTGGGGAATGAATTCCTTGTTTTGCTTTGCTTGTGCACGCGGCTTTTGCTTCACTTATTGAACTCTTGTACCTGAACCCACGAGTTTTCTCACTTTCACTCTTCTGATTCCCTCCCCCTTTCCAATGAGGGGGACTGAGCGAGCGTCTGCGTGGTGCCCAGCCAATGGCTGGAGTAAAACCATGACAGTATGTTTATATACAGATAGACCTATATTTATTCAGCACAGGTTGTTCCAGTAGGAATCATGACACTTCAAGGGTCTTTGGCTCTTTTTTCTTCAATGTTATGTTGGTGAAATAATATGTCCATGGTATACTATTGAATCTGGCCAAGTGAAACTTGATTAGATTCCATATAAGTGAAGTAATAACAGCTTTCTCTACCTTAAATAGTCCCTTTGATGTTGCATGTAATAGGTGATTCTGGACACAATGGAGGTCTCTAATTAGGTATATATAGCAACCATGGGGGACAGCGAATGAGAAATGGATAGTCAGTTAGCACCAACAACATGAAACCAAGCAAATGAGATTTCAAGTAAGTATCACAGAATATTTCCTATAAAAAATAGTATAGCTGAATGTGGAATTCACCATCAAAAGAAACAATGGCTTCAGTGAAAGTCACTGCAGGCAGATAGGATTCAGTACACCGACAATTACCCAAAAGATCTGTTCAGCCCATAGTTTTTAGAACTTCAATACTTTCTAATCAGTTCTTGCAAAACATTCACTTGGCTCATCGCTTAACAGCATCTCCAAATCTTATTTTTGTTTTTATAATATGCTTACATGACATAAGGTTTTGTTCACTTTACTATTTGGAGAGTAAATATTTTCCATACAAACATCCATTATTTCATAATACCCTAAGGACTGTGGTTATTATTTTTCCTTTTTTTCCCTCCCTCCCTCAAAAAAATCAGTCCCCCATCAGGAAACTGAAACAGTAACATCTGACATAGCACCATACAAGTAGTATAGCTAATAACTGAGATGAACAGATCTGCAAACACAGCTCAGGTGACATTTGTTCAGTTCCACAGCTTCCTAAGTATTAGCAAACAGAGCTGGTCAATGCGTGGAAACAGCTTAGTTTGCAGCCATCCATGAAGTTTTATCTTTGTTCCTGCTACCTATTTGCCTTGTGTATATTGAGTATTTGCAGGACTTTTTGCCATCTCCAAGAGATTTTTTTCCAAGTATATTCTACAAGAAGTGAATCATTTGGAATTTGAAAATTCTTACCATCAGATGCATAACTGCATCAAAAATGTTCAGATGTACAGTTTAGACTCAGAATATCAACACAACCATACTAAAAAAAAAAAGCCCCAAACCTCTGTGAACAAAGGCATCAGTGAGTGCTGCTTTCAACTTGTAGAATTTCAGCACCCAGAAAACCTCATACAGTTATCTTGAAAAACATAGCCAAAGACTACGCAATAGGATCGCTACTGCCATTTTTGTAGGCATTCGTCTGCCACAGGATGGAGATTAAGGGAGCTATTCATATGGCAATGATCCTGCAAGAGCTTATTACGATCTTCACAAATCAGCAGTAAAATGTACAATATTGTAGATGATGACATCTACAATAGCCTCTAGATGCCACGTCTTTGCTCCCTGTCTCAAAAATTCATAAATGTGGACATGATGGAAGACATATGTCACGTACCTTTGCTCTCTGTCTCCAAAGGAGCACAAATGAAAACCTGCCATCAGTTTTGACTTAACTGATTTGGCGGATATTTTGCCTTTGGTTATATTGCTTTCTTCTCTGTGACTTGCTTTTTTATAAATGATGTCACTGCAAGTGTAAATACCTTTTTCCCTTTATATAGTGTATGAAATAGATCGTTCTAAAATAAAAGCTAAAACTGCCATTGCCTAAAAAATGTTGTTTATGTTACATAGTAGTCTATTTGTTGTTGCTCTCCAAGTTTGTTTTTCTCATGCAACTCCTCTATTAAGATAGACATTAAGCAAGTTATTTACCCAATTTCAATACTTATTTTAATAAGACATAGTCAGTTTTGCCCTATGGAGAATGTTTTTTTTTTTTTCTAAATTTGATGTCACCATTTATTCACAGATAAAAATAAAAGTTCATTCTGAATCTTGTTGCAGAGTGAGGCTCTAATTCTTTTGCAGTGATTTCTATGAGCTCTTCTGTTAGAAGACAACCCCACAGATCTCATCTACACAAAATACAAAGGTGCGATTTCAAAGACATCCCAGATTTCAAACTTAAAGCAAAACAAAACCAAACTGAAAAAAGATTTAGTAATGCCATGCACTTCTCCTGAGAACAGATGTGAGCTCACACCTCTTGTTTAACTATAATTTGCTGGGCAAAGAAGAACATGGATATAGAAATTTCAATGTATCTGTTATATGCATACCCAAACAAAACAGGAGCTAGAAAATATGGCAATTAATAACCTGAGTTTTGAATAAGCAGTTTAATACAAGGAAGTATTTCTCTTAATACTCTGAAACTAATGACCAGGTTGCAGTAATGTGCAAGGAAAGAGGTTTTGTAGTCACTAAGTGTGTGGCCTCCCAATTAAACCTTGCTTGCACTGTGAGAAAATATCAGATTTTTATATCCAAAAACATGCTCTCTAGAATACTAAATAAAAGAATGTATTCAATAGGAATCTATAAATTTGAAATATGAAAAAAATATGATTAGACTATATTGGGCAGCCTTTTTATTTAGGTAATGTTTCCAAAATGTGGGGTAGATCAGACTAGAAGCCTGTCTTTTAATCAGGTTTTGAAAATTACTTATTATCTAAATGGCCAATTCCTTCAATGACAGCAGGATTAACCTGCAATCACACTGGCTAATGACAATGCTTATGTTTATATGCAAACATGCACCTCTAATCAGTAAGGTAAAAAACTTTGGTCTGCCAAAGTACAGGTCTACATGGAACGATGTAGCATCATATGTCTGGCTCCAGGTGACACATTTGAAGGCAAGTTGGGAATTTGTACATTTGTACACTACTCCCTTGTTCTGGTAGTCACACCAAAGGGCTGCCTTCCTTTCTCTTAACACAGTGAGCTTTTAGTTTTTCTCCTCAATTGCTCTGCTGCTATCTCCTGATAGCATCTTGGGAACAATGCAATTCCCACATGTAAAACCACACTGCATTTTAGGAGAGTTTTTGAAAGACAAGTCCCTATACCCTTTAAAATGTAAAATATTATTATTAAGGTTATATATAAAAAAAACCCCAACAATCATTCAAATCACTCTAAAACAAATAGAGCTGCAATACTCTCTCAGTAAAATTACAAAGTTATGTTTGGCCACCTTAGTTCTTCTCTGAAGACACATTTTATCAGTATTTTTGAAGTTCCAAACACTGTACCCTTGGCAGATGCTTTTTATTCTCGTCCAAACGTCTGTCAATAGGCAGCTTTTCATCAAATAACAAACAATTTTGTTAACAACCTGTGTTTTACTTTTTCTCACACTTACTTTAAGCCTCCTGTCATCTACCTACAATATTTTGTCCATCCATTTAATAAAAAAAAAAAATACTTTTACCTGTAAATATAGCAGCAAAGATGATGGGGCTTATTGTTTCATTCTGCTACTCTTTTTTTTTTCTGTTGAAGAGATTCATATTTCACCGTAAACTAGATACCAGTTTTTTGTACCAAACACCTGAATTTGTATTTGATATACAACTAAGGAGCTACACTTAAAAGTATTTATCATGCTGCAAAATTAACCATGCTGTAGTGTCTGGTATACTTAAAACAACATGTAAAACATTTGAGCAGTATGATGACAAACACTTGTTTATTAAGAGCCACGTACTGAATAATCACAGTGATACCTAAAACTTCAGATGCTCAGTTTCTCTTCCAGTAAGAATTAATTTTAGAATAACCCACCATTCCTTAGATACCTGTTATGCTGTTGTCTTTTTACAAATGTATCTAACATCCATGGGTGCTGTCAGCACAGCAGCATCAACACCGCAGTGCGTTTGATTTGATTTCTCAGCTAAGTTACTGCAGCTGCTGGGAAGTTCTCTGTGGTTTCATATAAATTTTTAAAATTGGGCTTTAATTCATTGGATAGAAATAGGAAAAAAACCACAGAAACTCTATTCTTTGTGGTTCTTAATGGTGCTAAGTGAAAGTATATAACCTTTTGATTAGCTATCCAAATCAAAACAACAGCTGAAATCACAAAGTGTTTTTCTTTTTTGCTAGTTGGGATGGCAAAAGGCTTACATACACCTTAAGTCACCCAGTGAAGGCAATGGATGAGATTTCCAGAAGTGTGCTCCTTACCTTATTCTAACGTTTAGTTATTAAAAGACAAATCTCAAATAGCTCCTTCCAGCTAAATATCAAGAACGGCAGGACACTGGGTAAAATACATACTTAGAAATAGGACAGCAGACATTTTCCTGTGGTTTTGTAAACTTTCTTTAAGTGCTGGATTGAATTCAAGGAAGTACACTTAGAAACTACCCTTGCTTTTCTTAAAACATAATTAGTGCTGCTCTTAACTTCAGAACCATTTGTACCATTGGTCATCAGGATTTCAAAAGAAATTCTAAAGTCATATTGAAATATAAAATGAAAAACCACTGAAAAACATGTCACATATTTAGACAATCTGAGTAACTTTGCTAGAATTCTTATATATTTGCTCTAATTTTATCGCTAGCACCAAGCCATGAATTATGTCCTGTTCCCCTCAAGATCCAACATGACGTTTTTCTGAATACTATCTTTACCTCAACTGGCCTGTTCAAGCTTATCTATTAGTAAAAGTCTTCTGCAAAAGAAACCATGAAGATCAAATGGAGCAACTTCAAAGCTTTGTTGAGAATTCCAAGGTTACATCTTCCAAAGAACAACAAACTAGCAGCTCAGAGTTAAGGTTACAATAAAAACTTCAAGAAGCCCTGAGCAATATAATTACCAATCCTGGAACATCTTAATGTATCTAAGAAAAAAGTATTTGAGATTCAGATTTAATCTGAGATTCACAACCAGTATTTTAGGGGTGGAGGAGGGGAAGATCATGGGAAAACTTACAATAGGAGCAGCCATAGACTTCAATTCTTAAACCAATTTGTCCCTCTCCATTCCAGTCCAAAGGAACTATCCGTACATAGCGAGCAATAACTGGATGTTGTAAATCATGCCGGACCACACTATCAGAGTTTGTATTTCCAGGAAATGCCTAAGGGAAAGAAGAAGAAAAAGACAATTATTGTATGACATCTGTCTCACATGCCATAAAGGTTCTGTTCCAAAGGAAAACATCAGGTAGTGAAGTCCTTTGAGTGGCTGAAGTTACACTAAAGTTTGGTTTAAATGTTTCTTTGGTAGTGATCAAATGAACAGCTGGTTGAAAGTTTCACAAGAATACCAAAATGGTAGAATTGGAACCTCTTCGTCCATAATAGATATGTTGAAATCATCGAACAGCTGCTGCTAGGTAAGAAAGCAATCCATTTTGTATCACTAATCTGTTACTCAGTTATTAACGTGTTAATGAAATTGTCCAACCCAATGTGTTTTTTCTGGAGAAGAAGATACCCATCCTCTATCACTAAGATCACACACACCAGTAATTTTCCCGTAAATGTGATCACTGGCTTGCTTCCTACAACAGACAGGGACACCTTCAATTTCCCAAAATTCTAAGAATTTAAAAATCTTCCCTTACTTTTGATGTATTTCCTGCTGCAAAGTGAGAGTCCAGTTTCTTTCCTAACCATAGCTGCCACTCACAGCACAGCCTATTTCAGTTAATAAAACTTTGAAAGTCAGGAAAGGACACAAGAGCTCTCAAGAGAGTTTTGAAAATCAATGAATTAAATATTTAGCACTTGGTTTGTCATTTTGTTAACGTAATAGACCTTTTTTTTTTGTCTTGTAATTTTATGGACAATCCATTCATTCACTGATGGCTGATGTTAAAGATTATCATTTGGTTATAGAGTAGAAATAAATAAACAGAGAAAAGATGACCCATTATTACAGAGCCTATGAAAGTAAGAATTGTTTTGTGCATTCTCATAAGAAAAGATATTTTTGCTACAGAGAAAAAAACCCACAACACTAGTAGTATCTACATAGTTGCTATCTGAATAAATCCACGTAAAATCCCATAATAAATGTCCATAATGGAATGAAAATCAAAGAAAAAAACAACTGGTCTATAAGAAATATTATTGCAAAATATAGTCATTAAAAATTTGAAAGAGCCAAAATTTAAGTAGATCTTTTGCATACAGACATAACAATACCTAATTGCATGCCCAGATACTACTTATTCCAAAAGGATATTTCAGATGAATAATTATTTTGTACAGTGCACCGTACATCTAGGCAGTGGTAAATGTAAGGAAGATCCACAGGATCCCTTCCTTGGTAGGCTCCAAAAAACTATGATGTGTATTAATGGCTACATTCATATGACATATATTCTTAGTTACTTTCACCTTATTTTTTCTGTACTGCAGCTATTAATGTGCTAAATGATGATGAGGACACTCCTCACTTCATGGCTGAGCTTATAAATAACACTGATTAATGTCTATGAAGCACTTACATGTTTGAGTGGTGTTTATAAGAAAATCAACAGTTCTGTCTTCTGAACTGAAAAGAAGACAATAAAAAACAAAGGAAAGCGTAAACTGAATGAGGACAAAAACTTGTATTGTATGGCTGTCTGTTCTCTTAGTCCTGCTTTAGGAATCACAGAACTTCATGGAGTGAATAAAGAATTTGATCCTTTAAAAATACATAAGTGAGCATGCAAGGTAATGCTCCATATTTCAAGAGGCATTTCTGCTTGGGCATGTCTTAATTTTGTGATGCTTGGCATAATCTTATCAAAATTCTCTTAATATAGGGTTTTGCTAAAATTTTTAGGGGCAAAGGAAGCTGAATATAGGAGGGCATTATATTTTCTATATAATTTGATTAAATGATTAAAGAAAACAGGTTCTTAAAATCAGAATGGTTTTCTGTAGCTCTCCATACTTTCTGCCCTGACTTGTGCTTTACCAGTCCTTTGTCAGAAAGCCTTAGGGCCGAAACCAGGAGGTGTTTGATATTTTGAGGGTTTCTCTTGATATATGATCCAGTAACACTTGCTGAATGCATAAACACAGTCAATAGAGAATAGGGCAGTCTGTCATTAGCTTCCCCGATTATTAAAATGCATTCCATTTAGTCTCCAGTAGAACAATATCTTTTAAATACAGCCTTCATTTAGATAAATGTGGTACAGTAATGCACGTTCTGTGGATAATGCAACCATCAGGCCAAAATCCATCACTGCAAGGCTGAAAAATCAATTTACAGGAGCTTGTGAATTATGTGCTATTGCTGCAAAATCTCCTTTCCTGATGGAGAATTTTATGTGACTCAGAAAGGCAGGTTCTCATTAAAAAATGAGTTTATATAATTTTCAAAGCTACATGTTTGCTAAGGTAGATAAACAGTTTAATAAGATTTAGAAGTATAATTTAGACCCACATCTCTAATAGGAGATTTTTTTAAAACAAGGGGTGACATCTCTGGCTAAAAAACAAACAGAAACATACAGTAAGAAACCCCCTTACAAAACCACTATTGAGTAAAAGGTAGAAATACCTGTATAAATTAAACAAGTTTTTCAGTTCATTAATCTCACGAACTCACTCAAGTACTATTGCCAGATGTGTGCTTTTCATGGGTAACATTTTTTTTTTCTTTAACTCTAACTGGGAAAACAACCAAAATGTCTCTCTTGTCCGTAAAACAGGCAGCACTGTCTCACCAGTCCCACTCCAAAATCCTCTGTGCTACAAGTCATTTCCCTTCTTCCATAGGATACCGACTTCTGTGAGGTGCTTTATGTCTCAGCTCACATTGCAATGAGAAGATCAGGAGTATTGTGAGTAACAATCACTTTTCGAAAAGACAGTGTTCCAGAAGACAGCAAAGTAATAAGAATGAAGAAAGATAAGAAAATAACACCCCAAGTCTTTTCTAAACACTGCTTGTGAATATACGTTGAAAGGAGTTTTCAAAAGTACTCACTAAGGCTTTTGCAACTGTATTCCTTAGAAGCAAACTTTGTTCAGCTCCAAGTATTTTTCAAAAATTACCAGGGCAGGTTTATAGGACAGATAATGTATTTTAATGGTCCCACTAAGTAAGTTTAAAAAAATAAAACAAACAAAAAAGCTTTTGAAACAAGGGCATTCTTCAACAGAAGCAGCAGCAAAAAGACACTGTATGAACTCTGAAATTCATTTTGGCTTTATCAAGATGCTTCAGCCACACTACTGTACACAGAGACACAGTAGAGAATTCGGTGTAATTTCCTTTGCATAAACAAGGGAAATGAAGGTAAGTTTATGTGAAATTTGGAAGAAAATTTAGGGGAAGTTAAGATTCAGACTCAATATGTTTCCTGTATTTACAGGAAAATTATATTCTAAGTAATAATTATAAATATTAAAGCTAAATTATAAATATATACAGTATTGTAGTAAACCATAGTAGTAAAGTTTACAGCTTAATAACATTATTTAAGTAAAACTGACAAAAATGTCTTTAGTTTCCTGTAAAAGGACAGTTCTGCAGTACTCAACTTTATGGATACAGCAAGTACGTTACAAAATCTCATTTTGGGAAAATGCTTTTATCACCTTTTACAATAAAAGATTAAGAAGAAATTCTAAGCATTAAAAAATTTATCTCTAAAGTAAGGAGGCTCAAGACTGAATGAAAAGAAACGCTATTAAGTGAACAAAAGTGGAAGTTCTCATACTTTAACCAAAGAGAAAAAGAATGAAAGAATGTTGGTCAGATACTCAACAAAATGAACAAAAAAACATTTGCAATCTTTCAACTCTTAGTGAAGCAGAGAAAAAAACCCCTGCACTTAACCCAAAAACCACATCACATATATACCAGGGAACCTAACTTGCTTAAAGGGAAAATTAATTCTTCACCTGACTTAATTCAGGGGAAGAATTCTCCATCCTAATTAATGATTTATTCAGAGACAAGTATTAAAATTGCTTCAATGCATGCTTTTTCTAAGGTGATGTAAAAATAGCACCATGCATGGTATAGCTGGATGACATTTCTTTTGTAGTTAAAAAAAGGAAGAACAACTAATTTTTTTCATAACTTTCTTTAATTGCTAGTAATTTTTTTCATTCCTTTAATTACATACTTACTATTATACCTCTTGACAGTTATATTTTGCCATTGGCATTTTAAGCAAAGAAAGGAATAATTATGGGTCTGGATTTATGAAAAAAAGAAAAGTAGACTTCTAGCTTTATTTTGACACATCAATAATGAAAACACTACAGAGTCTACGTTCCATGGTATTATAGCTCTATAAATGGCTCTTATAATCAGAAACAGGATTTGCATGTAAAAGCCACATTAATAAAAATGTGATATTATAAAACATGGAAGCATCCACAGTCAGATATAAAATGTCTGTGGGAAACATAACTGAGTTTTCTTTGAGGATTCCAAGGCGAGTTAAGCATGGAGTGGCTAAACCTTAACATTTTTATTTTATAGAACATCTCCAAAATTCCAAAACAAATACTTTTCCCAAAACTACAAGCATTAGAAACTTGAGAAGCTGATACCTTTGGTTATGGATGTCAGGCCTCTGCCTGCACAGCAAAGAAAATCTGGAAAACTTTGTTCTTCCTTTGAGTTCTCAGAGGTCTGCACTATTGAGGAGAGCAGCAGGGCGGGGTGGGTGTAGGGAGCTCTTGGCCAGCAGTACTGTGGAAGGGTGTTCAGCATAGCAGCTGTGCTGGTTTTGGCTGGGATAAGGTTAATTTTATACACAGTAGCTAGTGTAGGGCTATGTTTTGGATTTGTGCTCGAAACAGTACTGATAACACAAAGATGTTTTTGTTACTGCTGAGCAATGCTGACACAAAGCCAAGGCCCTTTCTGCTTCTCACCCCACCCCACCAGCGAGGAGACTGGGAGTGCGCAAGGAGTTGGGAGGGGACACAGCTGGGACAGCTGACCCCAACTGGCCAAAGGGATATTCCGTACCATATGGCATCATGCTCAGCTTATAACTGGAATAAGCTGGCCAGGGAGGTGATTGCTTCTTGGGGATGGGCTGGGCATCTGCCAGTGGGATTTAAGGAATTGCATTGTGCATCACCTGTTTTGTATATTCTTCTATAATATTAATAATCTCTTCCTTTGCTTTGTTATTAAACTGTCTGTCTCTCAACCCATGAGTTTTACTTTTTTTCAATTCTCCTCCCTATCCCACTGGAGAGGGGAAGGAGTGGGCAAGTGGCCGCATGGTGCTCAGTTGCCAGCTGGGGTTAGACCACTACAGTCCTTTTTGGTGCTCAGTGTGGGGCAGGAAGGGTTGAGATGGAGCCTTGCTTTGCTGGAGATGGCTGAACCCCTTCCTGCCCGTGAGAAGTGGGGAATGAATTCCTTGTCTTGCTTTCCTGGCATTGCGCAGCTTTTCCTTTACCTATTAGACTGTCTTTATCTCAATCCGTGAGTTTTCTCTCTTTTACTCTTCCAATTCTCACCCTCATCCTGAAGTGGGGAGTGAGTGAGCAGCTGTGTGGGGTTTAACTGCCGACTGGCATTAAACCAGAACAGCAGGGCATTCCAAATCCAGGAGCCCTGGAAAATTCACATCACATACTGGTTCTGCACAAGCTGACTGAAATCCATAGCAGATTTCAGAAAAATCAAGAAGTTTGTAAAAAGTGTTCATGTTTTACCACATGAACATTTTCCAAAAACAGCCTTTAGCTTCATTAGAAAATTGAGTCAAGCTTTAAGTATCTCATTGCTGCTGAAACATTTTTCTGCTGAGTAGCTACAAAAATCCAACCCCAACATATGATATCAACTGAAACAGAAAAAATAAAAGGACTGGGTAAATGAAAATGTTATGAGATTAACTTCAAGGAGGAAGGGAGAGAAAAAGAGGAGAGGAGAAAAGAACAGCTGGTAAGAAAAGTGGTTGCAGAAGGAATGAGAAACAGCAGACAGACAGTTTTGTAAAGTTTTGACATGTTCCTGTACTTTCACATCCTAGTGCTGTGTGGAGTAAAAATAGATGACAGGAAATGGTAGTCTGCTGCTTAAAGAACCAGTTCTTCATGTTCTCTATTGAACAGCACGATCAGTAACTCTACAGCTTGCATAATCTTTCCTTAAAACCGAACCAAACCAAACTAAACCAAACATGTCCACAGCAAAAAAACATTTCTATAGCGTCCTTCATAAACATCTAGTGTATCTAAATAGAAAAACAGTACCTGAAGCAATTACATGCTATAGCAGGTATATATAGCCGTGCTTGATGCACCCCAGGACACGGTTGACCTTCCTGACAGCCTGGGCACAATGTTGGCTCATGTTCAATTTGCTGTTGACCAAAACCTCCACATCCCTGTCAGCACGGCTGGTCTCCAGAGTCTCATCGCCCAGTCTGAATGTATAGGGTGCCCCTTCCCAGGTGCAGAATTTGGCATTTGCTCTTGTTAAACTTCATGAGGCTGGTAATTGCCCAGTTCTCTAATCTGTCCAAATCTCTCTGCAAGGTCCTTCCATGCTCAATGGAGTTAACAGCTCCTCCCAATTTGACATCATCCGCAAACTTGCTCACAATTCCTTCTAATCCCACATCCAAGTCATTTATGAAAATATTAGAAAGAACTGGCCCTAAAATGGACCCCTAGGGCACCCCACTAGTGACTGGCCACCAGCCTGATGTAACCTTGTTCACCATAACTCTTTGGGCCCGACCCGTCAGCCAGTTGCTCACCCTTTGCATTATGTGTTTATCAAACTGTATACTGGCCATTTTGTCCAGGAGGATACTGTGAGAGACAATATCAAAAGCTTTACTGAAAGCTAAAAAAATTACATCAGTTGGCTTCCCTTGGTCAACTAGATGAGTGACCTTGTTATAAAAGGAAACTATGTTTGTTAAATAGGACCTTCCTCTCATGAACCTGTGTTGGCTGTGACCAATGACTGCATTGTCTTTCAGGTGTTTTTTGGTAACTCCCAGGATAATTTTCTCCATAATTTTGCCAGGCACTGAAGTGAAACTGACAGGCCTGTAATTACCAGGGTCATCTTTCTTGAAAATTGGAATGGTGGTTTCCATCTTTCAGTCAGCTGGGACTTCTCCAGATTCCCAAAACCGTTGAAAAATAAATGAGAGGTCTCGCAATGACATCAGCCATCTCTCTGGGTACCCTGGGATGAATTCCATTGGACCCCATGGGCTTGTATGCATCCAGGTGGAGCAGCAAGTCCCACACCAGTTTGGGGTTAGCTGGGAGTTTGTTGGTACCACAGGATAACTGATTATCCATCCTGATACCCTAAATAACTGAGGTTGAGGTATCTTGAGGTTTTGGAATGTTTTGGTTTTGTTTTCATTTTTAACTATGTCTACATTCAACAACAAAACCAGATCAGCTTTATTCTGAAACTTTCATTGTAGAAAGTCTATCCTTGTCTTTGGTAATCTGTTCCCAAGATTTAAGATCCAGTATTTACAACTGGACTTAATTTATGAAAATACGATGTTCCAGCCATTGAATAATGTCTGTCAAGATCAACTGATTAGTAAGAATTTCTTAACACATTGGGGAGTAATTATTAATTTGCTTTTAGTCTTAAATAAACAGATTTTAACTCTTAGACATTTCAGGCCACAGGGTAGACCCACTTCAGGGATGACTTGGGGTTTTGTAATGAATAAGACTGGTATCTTTAAGATATTTCCATTATTTGCATGAGAAACTGAAACACACATAATGTCCAAGCCTGTAGACTGCAAGATGGGAAAGGTCTGTCTTCCATGAAGATAACATATAGGGTGTACTCCACAGCACAGGAGCTGGATTCCCTTTGTGACAGCTCTTATGTGATGCTAGACAAGCAAATTGCAAAAAAAAAAAACAAAAAAAACCAACAAAACATTTCAGTGGCACTTAGTCTAGTTTCCTGGACACATAAAATGATTAGGTAGTTTTGACTCAATCTTTCACTGTCTCAGCTTCACATATAAAATAGTGAGTAAAATGCATTTGGTTTATGGGGTTGTAAAAATAAAACACTACTTATTAAGCACTTAGTCAAGTATTCACATGGGCACCTAAAGTAGAAATCTGAGCCTTTTGTGGTCAGTGAAGCGAAGTGGGACATAGGTACTAAATTAAAAGCTTGCCACTCTTCACTGGCTACGCAGTAAAACATAAATTTTCCCGGGTACAATATAAATGTATTCTACAAAATGGAGTATATAATCAACAACTTAGTTCCAAAAGTTGCTTAGTGACTGACTTGCATTAAAAGAGAAAGAATACAAAAACCAATGTGAAATGGTTACAAAGACAGAATAAAAACTGCTTATCTCTCAGGGAGTTGTGAGTTTTTATTCATTAGTGGACAAAAATGACTTTTGCTACATCATCTGTTGAATGAAAGAGAGAAGAAAAATGTGTTTCCAAACTAACTAAACACAATTGCAATAATTACTGAAATAGTAACAACCACAGGTGTCTGATCACTGGTTGCTGGCTATGGAGCTCAACAGTCACAGATGCTCTCACCTTGAGAAGAAGGGTAAACTCAGAGGAACCACGTGTGGTCCTTGGTTTCTTTTCCTCTCCAGTACTGATGTACTTGGCAATTTTCACACACTTTAATGCTTTTTGAATAGCTTTTAAGTAATTTTCAGAACAGTATCTATTCCTTGTACACAAGTCCAGTCTCAAAGCTTCTTGTGTCTTTCCTACACAACACCACTACTCTACTGGGTTACTTTTGTGAAACTTTGCTATCCGACAAATTGAGGCTGTTACTAGCAAGTGCACTTCTGAGAGGAAGGTACAAACTCAGCAATGTCATTCCACACCCTCTGCACTTAGTATATAGGATTATAAGAATTAAATTCCCTGCAGGAAAAATTACAAAGGCAAAACCTATTTTAAATACTGTTTAGAATCTTCTCTATTCAGTAGGGACATAGCAATGAAATAAAGCAAGCTTTTGAGCTCTTAATTGGCTACATATTAATATAAACAATGTTTTCTGTCCACAGTAGAAAATCTTAATTGGTGACTTGGATTCATAACTCTAAATAAAAAAATACCATACTTGCTGTTTTCAGATTCTTTCTTTTCGAGTGATGAGAAAATCAGGATGGTCAATTTTTAAAGATAAAATTTTCTCAGTTATGAGTAGTTTTCATTCCTATGTGAAATCACAGAAATGTCCAAGGACTCTTTGTCAGATCATTGCAATTCTGTCCAGTGTCAGATCATTGCAATTCTGTCCAGACTATTAAAAGCAAGAAACAACCCTGAACCAAAACAAATGCCATATCTGGACTAGTTTGTTACAGGAAAAAAATTGTAAATCAAGCTGTGGGGAATAAAGTCCAGTTATTGTGTAATAACTGCTTCAAGTTTGAAGTTAATATTGTATACTGAGATAACAATAAACAAAGTTTGAAGAAAAAAGTAAATAATAAGGTGTTTTCGCAATACACTTTCCGTATCTGTTGAATTCTGGCACTATAGATAACTGCAAGTAGCATTTGTAGTTCTTTATAACTCATATGAGCTTCCCAATAATGGGAAGTAAGACTAGATGACAGCAAAATAATAAGCTTTCTTTAAACGTGTCTTCAGCTGTCCTTAAAAGATATTAAAACATTACAAAACTCATTCAAAATTATAGAAACTTGGAAAGAATGCATTTAATATAATTTTGTATCTTTTTGTTTTGTTTTCGTATGTTCCAAGTTGCAATGCTTATGAAAGGAACACAATCCATGCATAATTTTACGTCAAGATTTAGCAAACAATGCCTAGAGAGAAAAAAAAAAAAGAAAAAAAAAGAGAAATAATGGAAAAATTTTACTATTGCCATCTAACACTAACACATCTCTGTTTATGGCTGTAGCTGCAGTACTCTGTGAACATGTCAAGAGGAAAGAAAATAAAAATAACTAATACTTTGCTTGCAGTAAAATCAAGAATTGCAAAGGTTGATGCAGTTACTAACGATAACTAGGATACAGGCAATATTTAATCATTTTCTTTTCCTTTTCTCCTATTCGCCCTAGACAGAGCCCATACTCTGAAAATCACTACCTTAAGTCGAGATCTTCTTGACAAAGGATCGCAGGTTTATAACCTTTTGCTCTGTGGCCCAGGATATGAGCAAAAAACCCTACACCAAATAAAAATATAGGAAACATCAATGAAAAGCATGTGAATCCTTTCTAAAACTCAGTACAAGGTTAAAAGGGCTCCAAATGCAGAGAGTTATAAGAAAAATTTCAAGCAAACACAAAGTTTCTATCTCAGGAAGAATACCTGGAGTAGGAGTCTTTAGAATAAGCCTTTCAAACAGATCAAAAGAATATTACTAAGAAATCCCCAAAGGCAGAATTACAATATATGACAATCTTCAAACACGCCTGCTTGTCCTTCGACTTGCATCTGAAAGCTGCTCGCTTTTCTAGGGAAATAAGGACAGTTTTAACCACTTGGACCTTTGAAATGATACCAAAAAGCCACAAGAATACCTTCTGAAGAAATGTGCAAAACAGTATCTGAACTGTTAAAAGTTACCTCTTTCTTCAGGGATTTCTTTTGGTTAACTACTTTTTGGGGGTTTTTGTGCTAACATGAAAGTGGTGAATGGAGTGAAATCC
>VWZZ01000012.1:0-47483 GCA_013399095.1 Psophia crepitans
CCAGACATTATTGAAATTGTGACATTAACCTTCAATGTTATTTTATAAGTGCCAAATGTAGTTCAGTTATGTTATCAAAGGGGTAAGAAAGGGAGTTATAAATGACAAATCGGACAAAATTCACAGTCATTGGTTTGCTGCATCAGCTACAGAACCATAGACATAAAGAGGAAGGGAAAAAAAAAATTAAAAACAGACGCAATTCATCATCCTATGTTCACTCTGGTACCCAAGTTGTATCAATCACAATTTAATAAAAATCATGAAAATACATGACATTAAGAATACGTACTTTAACAGTGTAGAAAGCGTCATGATCGTAAATGACTCCTATACAAATTTAAGTCCTAACTTTGGACCACTGAAGATCTGACAAATCTAATTATTAAACAAAGTCTATTACTAATACTATTTACATTACGGCACTTTCTCAGCTGCATAGTATACCCAGTGCAAACCTGTAATGTGTAACCCATCTGCCAACACAGAAATCATGTTTCTTACAGCTTGAGTGCTTGGAAGCACTGATAGTCCTTATGACAAGTTTTTAATGAAATAATGCTACGCTTGTCAGCGGAACTGAGAAAAAGAATACGTTAGACTGACATATATCTAATCATCCTGCAAAATATTGCATCCCAGAACTGGAGGTGGAGAGCTGTAAAAGCCAGACAGCATTATGTGCTTATTTGTGGTCTTGTCCTGGAACCATTGAGAGTTAGTGTTGACCAGCACCAATTTTCTGCCCAGAGAAATTAAAAATGCTGGGGTCTGGATAAGTTCAGTGTAAAGATATCAAATGATTGCCCACAAATACATACCCTGAACATAAAGTGTTTGCTCCCTATTTATTTCTACAAAATCGCAAACAGCTTTGATTTGCACTGCATTCCAAGCCATGCCAAGAAACATGATGCACAACAAATACGAACCATAGACATGTTTACCCTCTGCCTCTTATGCTTCCAGATGTCTCGGTTTTATGTGCCAAACCTCCTCCTCCTCTTTCAATATCCTACTTCTAAAGTTTTGAAAAGTCCTTTTCCTTCTGTATTATGTTTTCTCATGTAATAGCAACATTGTGTTTGGAAAGTATGTTTCAGAATTACTTACAGGCTATTTCCAATTAAAAATTCAACCATACTGTTACCAACCGAAGAACTTTTAAGATCTTAGTAGTAAAAAGAACTCAAGCGTCAACAGTGGCCTTTTAAAATACTGTAGCAATATTGTGATTAATCGTAATTCATAAAAGACAGAAGTATTCAATATATATTTTTCTTTTCACATCAGAGACGAAATAGTATGTCTCAGGAAGGGATGAAACACTTTCCTGTATTAACTCAGGAAAGGGTTAGCTAGCAGCAGTCTGATATTTTAAAACTCAGCAGATCCAGGTAACAGAAGTGTTCCAAAAGAACAAGCCAAGCATCTTTCTAGGCTGTCAGTGACTTCTGTAACATTGGCAAAGCTTCAGAAGACTGAAGAGGAGGTAGAGTTGTACCAATATGACAAGATGGGACTTCATAAAATCCCACAGTAATTATCACAGTAAAACACTGAGAAAAGCAAGAATTTAACTTGTACAAAGTCCTATGCACAGTTATAATTCCAATGTAATCAAATCCAAAAATCAGGATCTCGTGGTTTATATCAGTCAGAAGCAGAGACTAATGTTTGAAGAGTTCTGGTACAAAATACTTGTTTACAAGAACGCATCAAATTCTGGTTCTTTAAACACAGGAGAAGTGAACTGAACTGAGACAATTACCTCTCACAGCATCAGAACTCCTTCATTCATCCTGTTCCAAAAATTTGCCTTGGAAGAACACAACTTTCATCTGCTCAGGTTGCATAAAATATCCCTTCTCCACTTCCAAGTTCTCACCCTGCTTCCTGCACGAGATAGCTCAGCCACTGAAACTACCCCAGCATGTATCAATAATCAGCCAAACTTTCTTTGCACAGAACGTCCGGATTTCTAACTAGCTGCCTTTATTTTGGATGAAACTACGTTTAGCTGTGTCTCATAGCTACTATAAAATATAGGATAGTAATTAACTCTACCAGTTTCTATTACATTAACCCAATTCACACTATTATATTCAACTAAAAAGAGAATTTGCGAATAGTGGTAAAATTCATGTGCACTGTTTTCAGCGCATTTTGTATTAGTCTAATTGACAGACGTTCCATTCCTGCAGTAAGAAAAAAAATAAATTTTAAAAAATGTAGTTTTCTAAGCAGTGAAGGCACATGTAAAAGTTTATTTCTTGAAATGACTTGGCTATGGGTATATTAAAGCAATGTATAATCAGCTAAAAGAGACAAAGGACCCCAAGGTTATTTTCAGATTGAACATGATGGGCAATACCAAAGTCCGATAGCTCAGCTGATTCTCTCCAAAAGAAGTCAAGCTAGTGAAGCTCCAGTACAATGGCTCATGTCTTGTACCTTAATTGTGCCTAACTGACACATGCCTGACTTAGACAACAAGAACTGAGCTGCAGTAGACTAACAACCACAGGTTAGAAAGTTTAGACAACGGAAAGATAAACTGGTCTGTTTCCACTTGCTGCTTTATTTTCCTGTTGCTCGCTCAGTCTCCTTTCCACCTACCCAGAGCAAATTCTATTGTCACAGGACTTGTTACAAAACGATCCCAGGGCTGGTGATACTCCTTAAAAGCCTCTGCATTGCAAATGTGAGCTTGAAGAGTATCACACATAGATGAGCAGCTTTAATTAGAAATATACTTACAGTCACTGTTTAATTACTGCTTGGGGTGGCTTTTTTTACCCCTTCCTACTTGCTCTACCTCCATCCTTTTGAAACAAAACTTTTGCCAAACTCTGTTCTCTCCACCCTACACGACAGGGTTTCACATAGTAATAATATGAGAATTTGGACCATATCCATCAATTACGATAGAAACTCAATCATCAGTCCATAAAGCTACCCAGCAAGCAAAATATATTAAAGCTTAGGCTGGGTTCCATAAATGAGTGATAAGAACGGAATCAAACTAATTAAGCTGGTGCAACCCACTGCCACTTGGACACATAAAAACATCAAGTTGAACAACATTCTACAAAGGTTTGAACATTTGCATGAAAGTGAAAATGCTCAAACATGCAATCAGAAGGAAAGAACCAGTTGAGAAAAATCCTCAAAGGCCCCAAGTTACCAACCAATGAGGGAAAGGGTAAAGCTTCTCTCTGAGCCATCCCTTGGCGATGATTTTATTCTCTATTACTACGAACATGAGTCTTGTCTGGTTTTTGCCTAAGAACTAGATTTTCTTGTACTAAACAGTTTACTGCTTCCTGCATCCATCATGGAAGAACACTGAGCTTGACCATAGAAGTGTCACTTGCCTTTCTGTCTTACTCTGCTTTCTGAGTAGTTTCGAAAATGCTTCTTTAAAATAACCAAACCTGTCTCTACATCCTGTAAACTTTTTGGAACATTTAGTGTCCAAAGTATTCATGAAAACAGGACCAAACATAATCAAAATACATTCATGCATGAGAAGACTATGAAAGACTTAAAATAAGTACTGACACTTTCTCAGTCAAGAACAGCCCAGGCAAACCCTGAAACCCTACATTTCTCAGGCCAGTACATGGTCTATAGCCTCTTACCACTAACAGCAAAAATTGCACATATAAGATATATAAATACATATAGAGAACATAAATATGAAAAACAACATGCAACAGGTTAAGTGTAAGAATAGTATGACCACACAGAATACCAATATTTCACAGACTGATGGTTTTCTAATTTTCTTACATACATTTATTTTAAACTACTCTGATACCTTCTGAGGTACAGCTTGGGAAAAAAAAAAAAGGACTACTGTATAGAGTTCATATAAGGATTTCCAAGCATAAAAGACAGCACAGAAAAAGAAATATGGGAGAAAAGAGCAAAGGAAAGTTCAAGTATGGTACCCTTGAAAGAATGAATAAGAGAAAAAAATATGCAATACGGAAACAAATCTTACAGCACAAAAAAAGGGTTCTCTTTCCACTAAGTGTTGGGCACTTTGACCTTCTATACTTTAACTTTGCACAACTTGTGTTTGTTTCCCAAAAATCCGTCTTTAAAGTAATTTGCTTTTACTGTCCTGGAAAGCATAATGGAAAGAGCAATTCTTGCAACTTTCAAGTTCAGCCACAGCCTCCATAACACTATAGCTCGGGGTGCTCCTCTTTTGAGGAGTTACTTGTGGCTGTTACACTTTAAAACCTTTACAGCATTCCACTACTAAGTGCTATAAAACTGGCACCCTTCTGAGTGTCTCCTCAGCTGTCTACAGAAGCTTTACAACTTCCTTTTGAATAAAAGGGATGGTTATCTGCAAGCATTTACTGAGCGGCTGAGTTCAAGCACACATTATAAAACTAAGGAAATACAAAATAAAACCAAATTACTAACATCAAAGAGTCCAGTTTCCCCTCTTCTGACAGTAGCTCCCAGTGAGAAATAACCTTCACTGCCAGGTTAGAGCTGGAAAGTGGCAACAACAGGAGGAGAGATGCACATCAAAGTTAATGGTGAGCAGGGCATCTAAATTCCCTTTCAAGTCCTTTCTCCATTGTTGTTCTCCAGCCACCCATAAGGGCAACTGAAAAACAGTACAATATGGGTGGCATGGAGCCCAGGCTGCTAACTTTTGATGGGAGAAAAGAAAACTCTGTGGCAAGCACAAACCGGGCTCCATGGTACCAACACTGGGCAGCCTGTGCTAGAGCTTAGTCACCTCCTTTCAGTGCACCTCTGTGACGGGCTGGGACAAGTTCCTCTGGCCAAGCCCAAGAGACCTTAGCCACGCTGCCACTATGCTAGCAGGTTATCAGTAACAACCTGGTATTCTTCTATAAGAGCATTTAGGCTTAAGTGACTTGATTCACCAGTTGTGATCCCACGACAGACACTTTGTTCTTAATGTCTATGTTACACTAAGAAGAATTAGGAGTGGCAAGACCCTGCAGGTGGGGAGGGGGAGTTTTTCCTGGGGAGTACAGGAGCAAGCTAAGGAAGCGAGGAGGAGTGGAGCACAGGATGATGCAGAAAATCTGAGCGAGGAAGGTAATCAGCCAGGAGCCCGAAGCATGCAGAGCCTGGGAAACTGCCAAGATGGGCCAAGCTGCCAAGGGTCAGCGCCCAGAGAAACCACTGGAATCAGAAAGCCAGCAGAGACTGAAATCCGACTTGGAAACCAAGAGCCTACTGCAAGAAAACTGTTGACAGGGAGAGAGGTGTTTATAAACACATTTTACTTCTAGTCTCTGTTTCACATCACTTCAAGATTTCTCTGTTTAGAGAGTTATTCCAGTTTATATTCTAATAAAAACATGGTTTTCAGCTTAAAAGCCTTATTACTTTCTTTAGGGTGCTCACTATATAGAAAGGAAATAATAGGTACAATCCAAAGCTCTGGCTGCCATGGGTCCTGTCAGAAACACATTAAGCTTATTTAGTTAAATTGCTCTTATAACATTTTTATTTACATATAAAAGCATAAACAAGTAAGAGCATCACATGCCAACTCTTTCTTTCCTAAAAAGAAAGAAACATTTTAGAAAAGTAAATTCTTTTATACATGCATTCAATACTAACATTTTAACTATTGTATATGAACTTTACTATCGGAAGTTGAGAGCAGAGAGAAAAATAACTCAACTAGACACTACTGACACACTGAAAAAGAGACTTGTCATAGCAACGCAATTTTAGATGCCGAAGTGATATTGGCAAAGAGAAAAGTGGGTTGGGGGAAAACAGCAGCTTGTAGGCCATCCTTTGGAAACTATTGAAACACAAACCATGCTGAGCTTAATGTTTCAATGAACCTGCATGAAACAGAGCCTGACAGCATTCTGGTTTTAGTGCAATTATAAACACACACACTCCTGCATACTCCTTGGCTAAGCAAATACAAAAGGAACATCTGAATATCCCTGGGCATACACACTCAGTGTTAAAATATAGAGAAGAACTCAGATCACAGGAGAATATGACCAAATATTTTAGACACCCAAACCCACGTCCAGATAGTAAAATGCAGAAGCAATGGCCACTAGGTGACAAGATCTACTTTAGAGCCAGCCCTCAGCTTCTGGCTATTTACATTCAGGTAAAGAAAAGAAGCATCCAGTAATAATTCTCAGACAAAGTATTTGAAATGAAAAAAGGGTTCATTACATAGGTGGTGGACTTTGCAGCATTTTTTTCCCTACTCCAAGTTACCTTGCTGGTGTTGTATGTCCGGCTGTGAAGGGACACCATTTCTTTTTTAATTCGTTTTCTTTCAGACCATACAGTAGTGTTTTAAAGAGAAATCTCACTTACTAGCACATTATTGAACTTTTCTGTTGGCAAAAAAGATCTATTCTGAACCCAGAAAACTTGCTGTTGTAAGAATCTGTCAAAAACCATCATGTGTTAAAGAGTGTTGAAAGACATCAAGGAAACATCCATGTGAATCTGACTGATGTTGCTCTACAAATATGAACTATTATAAAGGAACAAGACATGCATGCAGCACAGCCTCCAACCACCAGAACTACACCAAAGTTCAGAAAAATTGCCTGGGGCACTGACCTATTTCCTTCACGCAGTCCTGACAGGAGGAAACATCAACCTGATCTGAAAGGGTGCAGCAAACGATACTTTTCCTTTAGTGAACACGTAACTTAAGCAGCAGAAAGCAAAAACTCAAAGCACATCTTACTGCCATTTGCAGTGAAATCAACAGGCAACGTGACACTGATCTGAATACTGAACTGCACTGGGTTGAGTGCCACTTGTTTACACACTGAACAGATGAAAACAGCCATGTTTTTACACAGGCCGTTGTCAGATGTCCAGCAACATCACCATCTCTACAAACATTTCTACCTGAATGCATTACTTTTATTGACTTAGAGATTAACAAGTGGCACACTACATCAGTGCAGTGCTGATTAGGTCATTCAAGAACAATCAGTAAGGGACACTGCCATGTGTCAAGTAGCAGTGTAAGAAAGACTAAATTGATGACAATAGAAAGATATGAGGCATTAAAACCATCAAACAACACAGAAAACAGTAGTTCTGTAATATTAAATAAATCTCTAGCTTAGGCTTTTGCTCTTTAAGAGTGTGGAAACTCAGAGATTATGGCCTGATGTCAGGTAGACAGCAACACTACACAGAGCAACAGGTCTCCTGTTCCTTCCTAACAATCCATAACTCACCCTCCAAAGACAACTACTCTAAATTATGAGCAATGACCTCCAGTGGTAATAGACTAGTTTATTCTAGCTGAATATCAGATCCTAATTGCTAGGAATGTTTTAAGATCCCTTTGAATGTGCAATGACCAAGAGACTTAAATAAATTTGAATTCATAGATACTGTTAAATGAAGCAAGTTGAAAATTTTAGGTTCGGGATTAACATTGGGATGAGTTCATTTCAGTGTTGTTTATTTTTGGTGGGGGGTTGTTTGATCCTTTCATTTGTTTGTTTTATGATTTCAAAATTCAGATTGGGATGTCTCTATGCATACTTTTATGGCAAAGTGACCTGAAAATACACATGTATGAAAAGCCTACCCTGACGCATGGAGAAAAACGCTACTTGTAACTGTTAGAATGTGACAGTTTTCTATAGATAAAACTGATTTGTCACTTCTATCGCTTCTTTCTTGTGCTCCATCAATCAGAGGAGAACTGCTTTCTGAAAATGCCCAAAGTTGCCCCACTCTTCTTAAAACTTCTTTTGCCAATAGGGAGGTTGCTGACATGCTGAGAGCACTGTTAGATACTTTGGCAGCAGCTGTCTTGCATTTCTTGTTTGACATTTAATATAATCTTAATTCCTGACCAAAAATTTCAATCTGTGTTTTTAAGAACAGCATAAGGCCAGCTGAGTGATGACTGGGAAGCAGACTTGTTCCTACACCCTTCAATCCCTCCTTTCCAAAGACACGCTTCCTCTTTACAATTTGCAATATCTTTGGCAGTCATAGGTTCCTCGGTAAACCAAAAACACCCACTGATCACAACAGAAAGTTAGCTCAGCAAAGAAAATTGCAAGCTAATATGTTTCACAAAAGGATCAGTCTGATATCAGTGCTTGCACAGGAAAGGAGGCAGGACCAAGTACCTAGAAACATGAGAAAAGGGAGGACCAAGCAACACCTGGTTTTCACCCACTCAGTTGTTTGCAACAATGCACCCTATACACTGGGATAATAGAAATAATATTTAAGCTGGGGCGGGGGTGCGGAGAAGTAATACATGAATTGATTTAGGGGGTTGGGTTTTTGGAAAGGGAAAAATATTTCCTTGAATACATACCATCAATTATTTGATTTTGGACATGACTAAGCAGAAGAAATCCAACTGTATTATGAGTGAACTGTGACCAAGGGTAGAAATGAAGAGTTAAAAGTTTTTCTACTGTATAAGATATCCATGTATCTCAAGAGAAAAATTGCCTGGATCACCATACAGCCTGAAATTCACTCCTGTCTTTCTCTCATATTATCTGCATAGAAGCTTTGGAGCTAGGT
This sequence comes from Psophia crepitans, assembly GCA_013399095.1. Taxonomy (NCBI): domain Eukaryota; kingdom Metazoa; phylum Chordata; class Aves; order Gruiformes; family Psophiidae; genus Psophia; species Psophia crepitans. Next base: position 8,569 of record VWZZ01000012.1, read on the forward strand.
CCCTCCTCTTTCTGTAACTTGCATGGAAAGTTTTAGTCTTCTGAATCATTACTATGTAAAAACAGAACAAAAACTCCCATAGCCGTATAATATAGCAGCATATTAAGTAGTGAGGATGCATAAGTCACAGAGGAAGAGGAGATTTTCTCCCATTCCACCCCTGCTCCGCATGGAGATCTTCAGCAGCTTGTGACCATCAATGGTATTTTTCCTTTGCTCCAGTTCCCAGCTTGTAAAGCCAAATGTAGCAAAATAGATTTTCTTAAGCCTTAGTTAACCACTGTTTTAAATTGTTTCCATTCCAACAGCTATACATCAACATCTAATTGTTGATTTAATGATCACCCTACCTACTAAGAATGTTTTGGAGATTGTGCTAAGTCAGACATGCATTGACAGATGCTTATATTTCAACAAAGCTTGCAAACCTGCAAAACAACATCATATCAGAGTTTCTAGCTAGTCACCATTCCCCTAAGCCCTGGTCATTTTATATGAAAATAAACAGGAAATATTTCTTCACAGTAAATGAAGAACATGATGAAAACTATCCCCATTGCAATTAAGTTGAAATTTTGACTAGATTTCATATGCTGGTGCATTAGACATGGTAACTAATGAAATAAGTATGAACAAATGTCAGGTTAGAACAGCATTAAAAATAGCTAGAAGGAATATCTTGAAAATCATTAGTAGAAGAATAAGTGATATAAATGCATGTTATTATTAACCACTTTCGGTAATGAAACTATCAACAGTATTTAGAGACTTTGTTCCAATAACTACATTTCATAAAAACTGGAAAACAAAAATTGACCAGCATGTCAGTTTTCTAATTTATGATTGTTTATCTGAATAAGCATATTTTTTAATTTTACCTTATTAGTCAGAAAAAAGCTCCAAGGAAAATAGGTGATTTTTATCACCCAAAACAGAACTTCTGTGAATTTGCTAAAAGCTGTCTGTGATTAATTTGGTACATAAACTTAGAAGGAAATACAAGCAGCTACAGAACTATGAATTGGTTTGTAAGTATAGAAAGCAAAGCAGAGGCATGTACCACTAATATACTGAAACAGTGAAAGCTTTCTGGTATATTGGAATCAGGCATTCACTACAGAATACTTTAACATAATCACATACAAAGCAAACAACCAGTAGAAATTGATACCTACAACTTTTCACACATCCTCATTTCCTCATAGAACAATACTTTAAAAGTCCTCATTTAAGTAAAGTCCAAACGTGTATAGTCTGGAAAACTAATGTAGCCATAGAAATTAAGCCCTATATGAAATCTATTTTATCTTCAACATTACAGTTTATACAGAGGAGAAGAAAAATATCAGCGCAGAACTTATTTCATCTGCAATAGCTATTCTTCCAATCAAGAGATTTGGTAATGATTCCGTATTTAGGGTAAGAGCTTTTCCAGCGGGATCTATTTTAACATTTTCAGCATTTTAAAGGAGAGGGGGCTTATTATTTTAACAAAGTGAAGCATCTTTCAGTTCTTACAGTCAACTGTCCTCATCATGATGACACTTGAACACTGATTTAAAACGTTTGCTTTGCCATTAATGAAATCAGGAAGATAGTGTTTATAATCTTCCTTTGAACTCTTGATTAAAATACATATATAAATAGATATATATTTATACATGTGAGCATTTGATAGTTTTCATCTACACTTTTGACACTTTGATCCCATTTTACTTTGAAGAGGGTTCAAAAAAGAAATTTCTAGCATATGCTCCAGTACCTTTATTTGCATAGGAGATCCAGAGCTACTATCAAAATATGTCATTCTAATACAAAGGCAGACAATTGTTTTAAATTGATTCACACTTTCACACAGAACAATAGCAATCAAGAGCTGTAGAGTCCCTTAGGCTGCATTGAATTTTTAATATTATAGAATCCATTATGTCTGATAACTCATTGGTTTTCCAAAAATTATTTTAAGAGGTGAGCCAAGTAGCAGTAGTAACACAGAAGCAAACAGTTTAAGTCTTCCCAACTATTAACTTAATATTGAGTCATTTTCATGTACTAAACATACAAATCTATGCATTACTTCAGATTTTCTCTAGTACCCAACCCCAAATGAAAGACTACTCACATATTTGTGTTTGCTTTTGCAAAGGCCACAGTGTGCAATAAGCTGCATCCCTGAGAATTGCAACCACTGTTTCTGAAACGCCAGCAAGAAAGCACGGCCTTCAAACATTGCTGTAAGCTTTCAAAAATGTGGTGCACACATTAAATAGCCGTCTTCTGATAAAATGGACCTTGCTTGCCACTGCTATGCACTGTTTAGTGCTGAAGCCAGATTTGATACATGGTCAGCGTGAAGTGATTGTGATCTTGTATTCATTAAAACAATTCTGCAGCTTAAAATAATAAATGAGTTGGTGAATTACTCTCCTTTACTTCTATGCATTTATTCTATATGATGAGACAAGAAGAAATACATCATCTATATGATGTAACAAGAAAAAAATAATCAAAATACATCATAGCTGTATGAAAATATGAAACTGAAGTCAGACCACTGAGAATTGGTTGCAAATTCCTTGCAGGACAGGCCTGTTGGAAGAGTGGGGGAAGACTTGATTACAAAGACAAGCAAGACTTTACATACGAGTCAACTCTACTTCAAGGTTTCCAAAACTGTGTTGCAGGGAAACACTAACACACACCCTGCCATGTGCTGAGGTATAGCCTTTCCTATGCGTTCCTGAAGCTTACACTCAAAGACGGACAAAATTGATTAATGAACGACTTTGTTGACCATTTCAATTTTGTAAGACTGCTTTCTCCAGATTTTACACAAAAACTCTGCAAGGAAAAACTGAATTCTCCGTTTAATGTGTTATATTTACTTGGCACTATTTCTGTCTTCATTTCATTACACTCTTATTTCTCTTCCATTTCTTCCAACTAAACAAAATTCCTAATTTATACATACACATGTGGGCCATTTGTTTCAGACATAGGTTCTTTTTTATTCCCCCCCCAAAAAAATTTTATGTGGAAAATTCTTCCCCATATTACCCATCGCAGTAAAAGCCAAGGTGAAGCAAACCTGTCTTCTCACAGCATGTGCCTGAGCAGTTCTGAGGACAGCAGTGTGAGATCCTTTGCAGCCACCAAGAAATACAAGGCGGTTGTGAATGAGTAACTATACAGCATCCCTGAGCACAGATCAGTTAAATCTATTTCATTCCAGGCTAACCTACACTACGAAACATGTAATTGGTTATGCCTTTTGCATTATTTCCAATCTAGCTCAGATTTGCATTGTAAACAAATCAATTTGCCACTTTAATTGTTTAGCTCTGAGTCAACTTACAGGGCTGAGAGGGCAGACAAAACATAATAAATGGCTTCGTGTCCAGATTTTATCACAAGGAGCTGAGCTAAATAACTTATGAGCCCAGTCAGTTCTATTGAGTTATGAACTAGCTCTTCCTCCAGAGTAAATTAAAATTCTTATTGCATACAAAAAGCCTAGTGAACACATTTTATTACTGTTGCAGGGAAGTGCAGAAATAATGGAGGTAGAGCTAAGGTAAATATATAACCTGATGCCTCTCCGGTGGATTGTTTGCTAAACCTTGTAATTTTATGCACTGGTGTTTGAATGTTGTATTTTCTGCCTGTGTATTCAGAAGCCTCAGTCGAAAAACATAACTTACTGGGACATGGCAAAATGAGAGCTTTGTGATGACAGAAGAAGCTCCTGTAAACAAAGAATATATCCTAAGAGCAATGACAATTTTCTGCTACATTTTCCAATAAGCAATCTCATCCCAGTTCAGCAACAACGGGTATTTCAGTTAGCATTTGGGAAAAGAGCAGAGAGCATAAAGTAATAGAAACTAAGTAAATGGGAAAATTATAGAGTTTAGATAAAATGGAAGCTGGCATTTATTCTATAGTAGAAATTCATAGTTTTAGAATTATACACTTAACTATAATAGTATATATGTACAATGAACAAAGGAACACACACTTAAAATTATTACCAGAGAGCAAGGCCAAAATCCCTAAATGGGGTAAGCACGCAGAGAGGAACGTTTGTCATATGCAATATGAAGGTGAACTAAAAAATGGGACTGCATCACCCTGAAGTTACAGGAAAGCAACAGGCTAAAAAGCATCCCCCTGGTGGAAAAATTCTTACTGATTTCAGCAGGTCTAGGATTCTGTACAAGGAAGACAACTTTTGCAATAGTTGGAATGCATAGACTCAGTGATACAGAGACAAAACAAGCAAAAACCTTATCACTTGTCAACTAAAAAAATCTGACCTTTGAACAAAAAAGAATCCATTACAACATATTTATTTTTTTCTGCAATGATTAGATGAACCTACTGCCATCTCATGCATGAATAACAAAATACATTTTAAGTTATTAGTTAATAAATGTCAACCCGAGTGAAAACCAGAAGCGCTGATTTGAATCCACAAAGGAGCAAGACTAGTACTAATCTCAAGTTAAATATTCAACACATGAAGATCTTGGAAGTGACTGGACATGATTTCTAGTCTAGTCTTTGAAGATAGCTCTTGAGAAAAACACGATAGTCTAACTAATGGGAGTCTGAAATACAGAAAGATCATGATGTCAATTCCAACTGAGTAACAGAAAACAAGCTAATCTGTAGATGACTTCAAAAATAACAGAACTGATCGATAAGAATGTGTATTAAATAAAAATACCAAAATTACATGAGAAAGCAAGCTCTATTACGTAACTGCAGAGCACACTTAAAGAGATTCTTGCAAGTGGAGTAAAGAAAAAAGTAAATCTTGCATATGGAATAAAACCCAAGCAAGCCTTAATAGTAAAGAATGTTACAAAGGCCACCTTAGAGAACATATCAGCATTCAAGGAATCAAAAGCTTGCTCAACTGAGGACAATACGAAAGCCTATACAACAGGGGAAGACCAACCTCAACCGGAAATTAAGAAAACTAAAAAGGGATTTGAGTAGTGCCTTGTGAAAAATTTTCAAATAGAGTACAAAGTTTGAAAATACATCAAAGGAAGAAGCCAACAACGGAATCAGAGGGACAGTTTGACAACAGAGGTGTGACAGGTCAGGTCTTAAGGAAAGGTCAGGTCTCACTAGCCAGGTGAGATGGCTAGTGCCATAGCAGAGAGGCTCAGTGACTGCTTTGCATTGCTGGTCTGTGCTGAAGACACTAGGGAGATTCTCACACTCAGCATACTCCTTGTAGCAGGAAAGGTCAGAGGAGCTGTTATCAGCTTGGTGTAAACAAACAGCATTAAACCAAGTAGATAAGTCAGAAAGTCTGGAGGGCCCAAACAGCATTCACCTGAGCACGCTGTAGAGATTCACACCAAAACTGCAACACTGCTGGCCAAGATGCGTAACATCCCCGCAGGCTACAGCCAGTCCCTGTGGTGGAGTACAACACAAGTCTCAACTACAAAAAGGGGTCCCAGCAAGAACCCAAGACCTACATACCTCTGATTATGACTCCTATCCTGTTAAGACAGTCAAGTCTACGATAAAAAGAGCACGTGAATAAGAATAGTCTAGCCAGAGAAAGGCAACATGACTTCTGTAAAAGGAAATCCTGCCTCACTAATGTGAACGTCTGTAAGGGTATCAACAAGCAGGAGGATGAAGATGACCCAGTGATTGTACAATATCTGAATTTTCAAAAAGTGCCTTAAAAGTTCCTACACGAAAGGTTATTCAAGAAGCTAACTGCCATAGGATTGTAGGCAAGTTTCTTCTACAGACTGAAATCCAGCTCAAAGCCAAGAAGCAAAAGGTGGGTTTAACTGGTCCTTTTTCAGGATGGAAAAAAAGTCAGCAGTGGGATGGCCAGGGACCATTGCTAGGACTGTTTCTATTCAGCTACAATTAATAAATGCAACATTAATCTAAACAATCTGTTCCAATTCATCAGTGACCAGTGAAATGATATATACAGTGAAACTAAACTGTTTCAGCTGGTCAGTCTGCCAGTGAGTCAAGGAATGCCAGCAGGACCTTTGCAAACACAAGTGGGCAAAAAAGTAGGAAATCAGTTCATTGTAGAGGAATGTGTTCAGGGAAAAATAGTCTAAGCTATACAAACATGATGCTCACTTCAGAAATAGAAGTCAAAACTCAGGAGGGAGATCTCAAAGTCATCCTTGACAAATTGCTCTTTCTGAACAAACTGGTCCAATGTGCAGAAGGAAGTTAAAAAAAAACCACACCACACAATCCACAGCAACAACAAAAAAAAGCCACCAAAACCCACATCACAAAAAAAACCCAAAACACACACCACACCAGGGGGACATTGGAAATGGTGCAAAGAACAAGACAGAGGGATTCATGTCTTTCCACATCTTTAATACAGATTGCAGTGCTGATCAAGGTCAGCTCAGAAGCATGCAGCAGAACTGGAAAAAGTACAGAGAAGACAGTTATAATGTTTAAAGGGTTGGAGCAACTGCCTTGAGAGTGAAAAGGCTGGAGAGAAGTTCCAAAGGAGAGACAATAAAGATTTACAAAATCATAGAAGCAATATGCAGAACTGCATTTCCACAACTCTTTGCAACACCACAACTAGGAGACACTTGGTGAAGCTAAAAGGGGATTCATTTTTTAAAAATAAGAGTACTTCTTCACACAGTGGATATTAAACTTCTGGGATTTGCTGCTACGGGAAGTTGTAAAGAAAAACACTGCAAGAAAAGAATTAGACAAATTCATAGAGACCAGGTACATAGATCAAGACTCAAAGAACTAAAAGGATATAAATGAATACTAAAAAGCAGGACCTCTGATGTCCCTGGCAACTCCAAGTGCTGAGGAATGAACTGCAGAAAGTAGGCAGGCTCACACGCTTTGCCCCAGGTAGCATCTCTCTCTGTCATTGCTGGAAACAGAAAGGCCAAAAAAAATCTGCCCCAGAAGTAAATGTGTATAGAAAAGCATACTTGGTATGCTTAATTTAACATAACTTTGTCTGCTAATTTAACTTAAATCCTCCCTACATTTTAATGGAAAGGAGAAAAGATTCTGCAATCAATTTAAGGAATTGGAGCACATACTCTGACACAAAGTCTCATTTCCCATGGGGTATTAGTGATGATATCAACATAGCTGAATCACTTGTCACACCAGACCAGTGGACTTTTTTTTGTGGTGAGTGTTTTAGAACAAGACTCTGCTGGCTTTGACACATCCCACTGCAATGGTGGGATGAGAACAAGCAACCTTAGCAGGATCCACTGATCCACTGTTAAGTGCTTGCACAGTCCTCAAACCAAAAGTGAGGTGGCATCCCTTCAACCACAAAAAGAGAGAATAATCTACCAACTGTCAAAATGGTTATAACATGAGAGACTTGATTAAAAAAAAAAACACAACACAAACACCAAAACAACCAACCAAAAAAAACCCAAACCACACACCACATAAAACCACAGATAGTGAGTTTTTTCTCTGCTGTTGGTCTACACAGATTCTGAGACTCATGAGGCTCACAGGGTTTGACTGAGTACATGGAAGCGCAGCGTGCTCTTGCAAAGGGATTCAGGTAGAAATTAAGGTGCCCTGACAGTCACATGCACCTCACGACTCTAACAGCACAGATAAGATCTCAGTTCTGGCAAGAGGTCAGCATTGCCTAGAACTTTCCTATAAAACTGGTCTGAGGAAGGAAATCCATAAATTAAGCCCAAGAATAAGCCCTTACTACACACTTACTACAGATTTTTAATCAGTCTCTGGTCTTGCTTCTTTCACAGAATCAAAAAGAAGATACAGCTTTCCTTCGCCCAAACCAGCTAGGCAGTAGCCTGTGTATACAGCTATCTTGCCTACTTACTTTGGAAAAATACTGCTGCACTTCCAATGCCACAGAAATCTAGGACTGCAAAGCCCTCTCTTCACCAATCATTTAGGTCACTCCCTTTTGGCTTTGAAATTGTTCATGAACCTATCCATGTTGAGCTGTTTCCTCACTCTTATTAGCTCATACACAAAGTCACCTTAGTCATGCCTAGATTAATTATTTCAGTGTTTCCTAAGAGCTGGAGTAAAGGAAGATGAGATATTCCTTCAAAAATTCCATATGCAGCATCATGGGAAAAATAAACAATTGTCTCAATAAGGAAGAATCTCAATTCAATCAGTTTCTATTCAGGCCTTGCTCAGAAAAATTCAGTCTTAAGTAGCAAGCCAACTCCGGGAAATGCTAAGCAATAAGCAGGGATTACACTCTCTCATAAGACACTTTTCAGATTTCAGGTGGCCCATTAGTCTTTCCTCCCAAGTCAAGATTTCATATTTAACTATTTTGCAAACATCAAAGCAGAAGTTTCTTCATCATTTTCACCTTGTTAGCATTTTGTGTATACCAGTACTACAAATTCAGACCTTAGCATAAAATGGGTGCTACTTCGTTTCCTGTCCCCGATTTCCATTGGGCATCAGTTTCTTTCCTTATAGCCACAATTAGGACAAGGGATCAAAAATGTCAAAGAGCTGTTCTCCAATCACTACGTGGCTATTACCACCATATATTGCATTATCAATAAAAGGGGCTAGCAATAACTTATTTCTAAAGGAGAATCAAACAAGTTCTGTTTATAGTACAGCCAGCAGCAAGATGACTTTACTAATAGGTAACAAATTGCCACTCTGATTGGAGCCAGCTGTCTAGCAAAAAACTGGAATCATGCATCGATGTTTTGGAGCGCTTGCTTTTGTAAAACATTGGCTGGGTGCAGCACTATTTATATGCAGCTCTTCTGCATGCTGCATTCAAGATGAAGTGATAGCTACCATCTTAAAACAGCTGTAAAGTCATCTCCGCCATCAAATCATACAAATTGGGCTTTTTTTAATATTTTGGTTTTAATTAGGACAATAAAAACTTTGAGCCCCAAATAAGCAGGTATGCCAGTCATTTAACATGGCAGCCTTCAGAAGGACTCGGTCAGCTTTTGCAATTATTCTTTTCTACTTCGACTGGCTTATACCTGATTTGCAATGACAGAAACACGGACACTTTCTGAGGCTCTCCCATCTTGATGTTCGTACAGCCTGATAAAGGCGGGGGGGAAGGAAGGAAAGAAGAACAGAAAGGGCACTTACTCACTCCTTGCCACTCTCCAGCAGCTCAAGCTGACTGCATGCTGGCAGACTTTCATTTCCCAGGTCTGTAATTGCTTACCCCAGTTACATCTTTCTCACAGTCTACCCTCTTCCCTGCAGATGCCTAAGCAGAGTTATCAGGTTTGAAAGGCAAGTGAAGGGAACAAAAAGCACCAAGTTTGACTGACTCTCCTCACACCTCCACCTGAATGCAGATTTTTATCTCTTATCTACATAAGGTTTGTAGGTGCACAGCTTCCTTCCTCTCTGGAGCTTCTTCATACATTCCTCCCACAAGGAGATAACAGGTTTGCTCCATCCCTGAGCAGCCCCTGCAGTTGGCAGTCTGATAAAGGATGAGCCATCCTGCAGTAACCTCTCATCTAGCAGGCTAGAAGGAATGCAGATATGCCTTCAGCTAGCAGGAAACATAATGGCTTCTGCATTTTCACGAGGGATAGCAAAAAAACAGTAGCAATACACAGCAAACCTGTTTGTCTCTAGTTCAGGCTTTTTTCTGGTCTTCAGTACACGCTTGTGGAAGTTTGTTTTGTAATGAAGATACTTTTAATCACTCTCTGAATAATTAAAAAGTTTTGTTATTGCCCATAGTAAGAATTTAGTTTCAGCAGATTCCTTACATCTGAGGACCAAACCAAAGATATGGTTAAGGTTCCAGTCAAGCCCACGAGTTGAGTTAAAGGCACAAGCCCGGAGATGAACTAACAATCTTCTGAAACATGGATACAGCCTCTTAACCACAGCAAAACATCTTTTCTTCTAAAAACGCTTTCTTTCAAATAAGATGATATGTAGACATATGTCAGTGACATTACAGGCTTAAATCAAAATGAAAGAAGATGATAGCCTGGGGAAGCTACACTGGTTTAGTAACTGGTGAGGGTCAAAGGGGTTATAGATACGCTGCTGGCTTTCCACACGTATGGCTTCTGTTTGCCAGAGCAAGACAACTCCTGGCAAACCACTCACTTTTAATGAACTTCATTTAAGAAAACAACTGTTCTCAGAAAACGTGGCCAAAAAATGGGTTGTCTGCTCACATTATTATTTTAGCATTCACAAGTAAGTCACGTGAACTTACAGCTTCACAGAGAGGAAAGATCTCTTCAGTAAGAAAAGACACTGAGCCCTTGCATATATAAATACCCTGCTGCAGCCCACAAACTTCATTTTGATCTTTATTTATTGTAATATTTTCAGGATAAAATGAGCACAGTTTTGGAGTGCAGCAGTCCTTTACCTGTTCTCCCCCTCATTGTCATAATATCACCACCTTTAGCATAACACCTCTTTTCAGCACTAAGAGGCCTGGAGTTTAGGGACATTTATTTTTTAGCTTTCACAGAAAAAACAGCTCAAGTATAGAAAAACTAAGACTGGCCCAAGGCTAACCAAGCTTAATGGAGGTAAGCTAACACAAAGGTCCCACAGGAGGTCACAGTTAAGCACTAACAGTTTTGTATACATTTAAAAAACACAGGCCCAAGGCCTGGTCAAAGTTTGACTTCATCCTATTTCACATATTCCTTACAACAGTGAAAGCGTGCATTTTATCAGAAAATTCCCAGATATGTTAATGAATTGGCTAGTCTTCACTAAAACTGAGAAATCAAAAAATAACCTTGTTCCTTTCATTATCTCTTACTGGCAACAGTGAAAGAAAGATGAAAGCAAATGCAGTTAAGTTCCAATACAGTTGACACACCTTGTCTAAAAAACTACAGAATATTATGCCAGGTTCCCCAGAACACATCCGTACAGGCTGCCCAGACGCTGGCGGGGGGCTGCAGGGTGGCCACTGTGAGGGGCAGGCAGGGCTGCCCCGGGCCAGACATAGATGGTTTCAACAGACCCACTGCAGGGCTGTGGTGCCTTCGAGAGTTTGTATTTAAAAAATGGCAAAACCACCAGACAGGCAGTGAGGAGTGGACAAAATGTGCGAGAGAATCAGCCCTGCGAACACCAAGGCCAGAGCAGGAGCTCCAGGCAGCCAAGTAGACATTCCCCTGCAGCCCCTAGAGAGGGCCACGCCAGAGCAGTCATCCACACTGTAGCCATGGAGGAGCTAAGTTAAGGCTGGAAAAAAGAGGAGGAGAGGGGCTATTTAAATTTTTTCATTGTTTTTCACCATCCAAGTCTATCTTAATTGGCTATAAATTAATTATCCCTAAGTGGAGCCTGTTTTGTCCATGGCATTGAATGACAAGTGGTCTCCCTATGTCTATCTCAACCCAGAAGCTTTATCATCTTATTTTTTCTCCCTGTTGAGGAAGGGGAATACGAGAGTAGCTGGGTGGGCAGCTGGCCAAGTTCAGCCTACCACAGTAATCATACCTCCATAACAGCTAATCTTTAGGATTTTCTAAATATATCTTTCAAACAAGTTGAAGATCAATGCAAGAGTTTGTATTTAGTGCTTCTTCCAATTTAGTTTTAAGGGCAAGACAACAAGGAAAGAAAGGGTTTGGAAGCCCACACCATCATTAACCACCAATATACTCTCCGAATAGCAAGTAAATCCTCTGTTAGCAGAAACATCTTTTTGTTAAAGGTACATCAAGGATGGCAGCATCAGCGATGTGTGGTCTGAGAGCATTCAAGCTTTTTTTCCCCCTACACCACTGTCTTCTACAGACTTATGGCACCTCTCTACCTGACTCCCAAATGGCAAGTGTTCCTAAGGGCCTGTTATTAAATCATGTAAACCCCCCCGCTCTTGATTTTTTTGGCCGAAGGTTTGCGGGAGATTTTACTTGTTAACAGAGACCAAAATCTAATAAACTATTACATCCTTCTAACCTTCACCCATCAGCAGCTCCTCCTCAAAATGGAGCTATTTGCCACTAGGAGACACGTTGCTCCTTGAGATTCATCCACACTGCAGTCATCATACTACAGACATACCCAAACCAGTTACTCACAAGCGAGCTCAGGTTCTGCTAGCAGAGTGGCTGTGATAGTACATAACAGGATGCAATACCCAGCTGCACAAGGTCAGGCTGTTAGCTTTCTGCACTGGCAAAAACCCTCAAGCTATGTTTTTTAAGGCAAGCTAAGCATTTCTGCATGAGCAACAGTCACAGTAGGGACTGCAATGTAGATATACTCCAAGAGACTGTACCTGCAAAGATTTCACCTCAGAGAATAAAAGCAATTAATTCCCTAAACCAAAATGGATCCCTGAGGATGAGTGCAGAGGTCAGGAAGTTTTCTCTACTTTAACGCTGGCCACAGCACAACAACATCAACACGGAGCAAGTTCTCAACAGCTGCCACAGTTTCAGAGAGGTTTGTGTGTCACAGAAACAGAGAGTTTGTAAAACCATTCTAAAAATACTTTCATTAGCAATCCAGCAAAATTTCTGCAGATTAGGAAGGGATGATATTGTGGAGACCAACTGTTTCACTTCCCTACTTTCCCTATTGCGGACACTTACTCTCCTCTCTCAATAGGAGACGGCCAGAGATTATGACAGAAGCGTTGGACCTCACCAATGGGCACCCAACCTCCTTTACACAACAGATTTTTGTTCAGTTCTGCTGAAAGGTGCAAAAGAACAAGAGAGGTTTTACTGACTTAACAGAAAGAGTAAGTCTAGGTGTTCAAACACTTCCTCTGGAAGACATAAGCACTGGTCACACCTTAGCACAAAAGCTGTTTGTTTTGGTTTTCATACCAAAGGCAATGACTATACATTTTTAAAAAAGCCACCTATAGTCAACGTAGTGATTGTTCTCTGTGTTGCTGGAGCCAGATACTTCATACAGTTGCCACCATATAAAGACAATTCCGAAGCAATTGATACATATAAAATGCATATAATAAAACTGAAAAAGATTGTCTCAATGCAGTACAATACACAAGTAACTGCAAAGAAACAATTGTGTTTTCTTCTGCCTCCTGGGTAGTTAACAAGGCTTTTAATTTCATCTCTGTCTTTTCAAATTATCATCTGCAGAAGCTCATGGCCAAGAGTTTGCCCTGGTAATAGCTGACTGTTCTCTTTGATATCATCACTCCTTGCTCTTTATGGACAGGCCAATATTCATTGTGATTAGCAAGGGACAGCCGTGTCTATCCAGATTAGTCATGACTACTTAGCAGTTCGCTCCATGCATCATCACTAATTGCTGTAAAAGAAAATGTCTGCATTTCTTTTTTAAACAAAAAAGACCATAATTTTCTCTCTCCAGGGAAGACAACAATGCTTCCCTTGTATTCACCACAGTTGGTGAGAATTTGTTTCTGCCACCAGTTCCAGGAAATAATATCTTATTGGTCAAGTTTTTGATTCTTTACCTGAAATTTAATGTTTTACGAACCTGTACTAAGATATAACTTTCTAAAAAAAAGTCTCAGAAAGGTATTATTTCAATCCAAACCATTCCGTGATTCTGCATGATTATCAAGTAACTCAGTTATTCCAGTCATTAAGCTGCACGACCATGCATTCCTAGGTGATAATCCTGAGAAAAATTTAGTAACAAGTTCTCCTACTATGGGAATGAGTGTGGGTGAGAGTGAGCATACCTAGTCCTACGAAGATACGAAGGTACTATTTCTATTCCCAGTTTAGCTTATGTTCTTGAAAGCAAAAATCCAAACCATCACACATTTAAACAGGATACAGTTTGATCTTCCCCCATGTTTAGACAGTCTCTCTGTGAGAAATTTAGGGTTTTTCTCAAAAGTTACATTTACGAAATTATCTTTTTTTTTTTTTCTTAAGAGACACTTTTAAAACAAGTTAGCTTTTGGAGTTTTGTTTGGTTGATTTTTGTTTGGTTGGGTTTTAACTGATCTGTTATTGAAAGCATTAAGGGAAAATGTTGCCTATTCGTAGTAAGTAAAATAATACTGAGCTGATACCTATAGTGTTTCAAAAGATTCTTTCATAAATATGACACTTTACATCCTCATTCATTAAAATAAGAACAAAACGCAACAGGTAATCATCGCATACGTCATTTACATACCATTTTCCCATAGGATAATTATTTTGTGTCAGAGAATACTTTTTCCCATCAGATTTTTTTCCTGCAATGAAAGAAAAATTTGTGTAAGATTGATATATCAAAGTTTTATCTGCCAGAACAGTGCTGATGCAACCTCCTTCACCAAGAGCTATTCTTCTTCTATGGTACAGCACTAGAAATCACATTACTCAAGTAAAAGAAATGTAAATGGAACAAAGCACGGCATGTGAATATATTTTTTAAAATGTCATTGTAGAACTAGCAAGGATTTTACAGATACTAGGTTTGACACAGTCATGAAAGCAAGGAAACAAAATGTCTCATACTAGTTTCACGCACATTCAGTTCTTTGCCACAGCTGCCAAAGACCACGACCATGTCAGCTCAAGCTAGGAACTTTAGTTCAGGCTAAAGCTCTCTTTTCGGGTTCATTTTGGCATGAAAATAAACTCTGATCACAGAGCTGAGATATCCAATAAATCCTGTCAGTAGTCATCAATGGCACTCTCTGCAACAACAAATAGCACGGTCCAGAAAAATCAAATCTCAAGAGAACATCAATAAGGACTCAGGAACACTGGTTTTATTTTGGTTTGGTTTGCTTTTTTGGGTTTGTTTTGCGATTTTTTTGGTTTTTTTATTTCCTCCCCCCTCCACATCCCACACCCTCCAGACCAGCTCTAACCTGGGTCCCATGGGCCAAATATCAGTTAGCTGTTGGGGCAGGCTAGGTGCCCTCCTGGACTGCATCTTCCAGTGTACGTTCATCCAAAAGGAATCCAACTCTCACAGTCTTGAGACAGCACCATAACACAAACCAAAGCAGAGTGACTGTGGACAACCAAGGGATTTCTTTGACAAACGTTTTCCTTATCTAACCTAAAGTGCTTACATAGATACACTCAGGATTACTAAAAAAGTTTGTTTCTACAAAAGTATGCACTGAATAACTCAAGTCAATACAATTTTTGCACTGGATGTAAACATCAGTTACTCTGTCAATGAGGAGTTAGTAAGGCACCTTCTCTCAAGACTTCTTTTAGCTTAGCTTTTTGTTGAACATCTGGCAGACACAGCAGAGAAGGGACACTTCTAAAAATGTCCTCAGTCAATCAATAGACAAACACCTAAAAAGAACATCTGAGGATTTGTGTGTCCTACTTGAAGTTTTGACCTGGAGCTGTCACCATTTAACTTTCACCATAAACCATTTTGATTGCTATTGTCAGACTCTACGTGGAAGATACAAGCCATGCAAGGAAAATATTTAAGATCTTTAGGCTGCTCTTCTGCAAATCTGGTGATGAAATCAATCTGCTAATTAACTAACTGCTAATTCATTTCTGTACAGCCATTAGTGTACTGTCATTAACTCCTATATATTATTATTGCTTTTCTTGTGTTTTTACTTTGTTCCACGAGACATATTGTAAACAATTCTCCATATTCCAAAGCCTCCATGGCCATAGCTACATGTACATTACTGTTATTGATAACACACTTTGCCAATAATGATAATTTATAAAGCAGCTGGAAAAAATAACCAGAAATTCAAGGAATTGAGGATTTTGCAGCTGCTTCCATATTGATTATGGTAACATTTTTCTGTACTCTCTCTCAAAAATCTTTATTGTTTACACTAGATCTGATTCTATGATTCTATGATGCTAAAATACTAACTGTTCTGTAAAACTGATCTAAATTACATACCTCCTGAGAATATGTGCAGAACCTTCAATCTGTACATAGCTACTAACACCTGCAACAGGACATAAAAGTTCACAGTCATGGACCAGTTTGAAGAAGCAAGGCCTTAGACTTAAGTGAAAGATGCTATTTTTTCCTAATTGATATCAGTGCCTGTAGCCCCTTAAAAACGTATTTGTCCTATAAAATCTCTTTTAGCTTTCTAATCATAGGCATTCCTAAATGACTAAACATGAATTAAATGCATGAGATTTAAACTAGATTCTTGTCTGTCATTCTAAAACATCTTCTATTCCTCTGAATAGCCTTAAGGACATGTATCTTCAGCTTAACGTTTTCTTCCTAGTGATTAGAGTATAAGTTCTATTTTAAGACAAATTAATTGTGAACATGCTGATCACGGTACACTGTAAATTCAAGACTAAGAATATCTGAAAACAAAATTCAGTAAATAGAGGTCTGCAATGGCACTTCTGCATTGTTAACTGTAAGCTCGGGCTGTACTTCTTGCAGGAGAGAGAGCGGTGGAGTAATGTGAGATATATGCACACTCCTACTCATCTGTCACCAACCATCAGGGTCTAGAAAAAAATAACAGGTGCAATCTTCAACTAGTTGTTGAGAATGACACCTTTAGCAGGGCTTAGATCCACTAATGAACAGAGACATGCAGAAGCCCAAACAGAGGTGTCATGTTAACAGTCCAGGTGATTTTTACTCCTATTATTCCTCCATTTATGGATGGAAGAACTTCAATAAGAACAAGCGGGTATCCAGGACTGATACTATATTATTTTATCTCTGTTTCTTCTTCAGAAATTAAGCTGTGCCTTAACTGCTGATTATACAGGTGTGCAAATGCACAGAGACTATTCCTAGCTGTAAAGCACAATTATTCTCAAGCTATCATTTCAGATGCAGGCTGACTTAGAACAGAGTGTTTGCTTTCTCTGTGGTCTTTCACTAGCCAGGGTGCAACTTTTGGTTGGTTTGGAGCTATAGAGTCAGCAGTGGAGACCCAGAGATCTCCTGGCTGGGAACAGCTACGGGAATGCTCAGTATTGATAAACTCTTCCCCTTCTTTCCTTGCCGTGCCTTTTCTTTCTGCATCTGAGGGGAGAAGGTCATCTCCTTCTCATTGCCTCCACACACAACACACGTTTATTATGTTCAAGACTTCTGAACAGGGACTACAAGTCTGTCTCACCAGTTGACTCTCATGCTGGGAAAAACTGCTCTTTCTGACAGCTCTGGAATCTAAAGGTGATTTTATTTTATTTTTTTCCTCATGTAATAAGATTGGCAAAGCGCCATCTGGCATCCAGAGGTCTGATCTGGGATTTAGATTCCAATTCTTGCACAGTGGGAGAGCTCCAGTAACACTGGTAGGTTAGAAAGAGTCAAACAGAAATCCTTGTAAGTCAATAAATTGCCTGTTCACAGCTTGAAATAGGAAGGAATACATCCCATGCAGTGAGTGATTCTTTCTGTTTCTGTTCTTTAAACTCCTTATTTTGTGGCTTCTAGTCAAGGCCCCTTGGTAAGCTTACAGGTGTAGATGGGGGTCTGGCCTTCGCACTTGCCCAAAACTTCCTAATAAATCAAGAACAATTAGAATATCGCCGATGCAATCCTGCCAGGGAATTTGGAGCATGCATTCGAGTGAAACCAAGGTACAAGTGAAGTTAAAGCATCCCGACATAACTTCTGTTACCTATACTGCAGTCCAGACTGGTACTAGCAAAAACTACCAGTGAAAAAAAAAAAGTCACTTCGTATTTCTATAGCTCACTAAAATGTCCTGGAAGTGAAAATAGAGTGTTTCTATATGTATTTTGAGACCTTTTCACATAAATGGAGTGACTTTAAATTAAATTTAAATAAGAACGTAAAAATAATCTTCACAATTGATTCCAGTTTCTCTTAGAGACATTTCATTACTTATTTTCAGTGCCAAAGAAATGTTATCTGCCCCGTTACAAAATCCCAAGGGAGACACTACGCTCTGGTTTTTCACAAGGAAAATTAGACAACGTCACATGCATGGAGGGAACGAGGGCTGGAAGGACTGAACTATATGGCTGTAACAGACTAAGTAGCTAATAGAAGAAACTCTTGACTCTTACCTACGCTGCGGTTTTTGCGGTGTTGGCATATGTCACTTATCTTGCTGTAAAAGATGAAATATAAATCTTCTTAATAATGAAGACAGCCTAAAATTCACTGGGAGTGAGGCACTGCACAGCAATTTGCACTGCTCGCAGTAGTTTTAAATATCTTCCTCCAGGTTAGGCTTTCATAACGCAGAGCAAATTCACATTCGCTCAGAAGTGAATGTGTGACTTGAACCAAGTCCGATTTTAGTGAATTCATTTCTGAGACAAATGACCCAGTTGAGTATAATGGCTCTGAGAAGCTGCCTCGAGTAAAACATATGAGTAAGTAATTGATTGCATGATTGAGGCCCGAGACATTAAGAAACATACTGTTGCTACCCAGTAATAGCATCATTAATGCAGCCATTTATTGGTTTATTTTTACTCAGAACAGGAGAAAATGCATTGCTCTTTTGAGACCACGAGAAATCAATACATTATCAGCTTTTAATAACGTGATCTAAACCAGTTGCTATAGTCTGCATGAAATCTGTTGTGGGTATATGACGCCATTCATTCTCCCCACAATATTACTTGCATTTTAACAGACACAAGCAGAGACTTCAGTGAAGCAATAATTAAACCTATGCTGCGCTGCCTAAACCGAAAATTATGCACTTTAAGAAGCCTAAAAACTTCCTTTAACATCTTCATTTTCATAATAAAAACAAGACTCACCAAAATGTACGCGTTGTACAATCACTAACTCACCATAGCACCAAACTTCGGATTAACAGGGTGTCGCTCACTACGTTTAGGCTGTAGAAATGCCAGATATCACATACACATAAATGCATGCTGAATCAAATGCCATACATGCTTATTGGACATGCTGAAAGCCTATTTTGAGAAGATCCACTGTTACACTAACATTTTTACATGCCGTTTCCCCCTGAATGCAAGTATACTGCACGTAGGGAAGGGCAGGACTTAGGACCTCGATTATGACATTAACTCTCAAGTTCCCTGACCAAAGCAGGGAGAACAAGCACACTCTTGGGAAAGAGACTTTATTCTGGACCTTCAAAGTGAGAGAGATATCACTGACTCAGTAGGAGCAGCTCTTTCGGAAGTGTTATGCGTCCAGGAGGGAGAACAACACTCATTAAAGACAGACAAACAGACAGAAATAAGTACGGTCATTACATGTGACCATTCCTGGCCAACAGTGCCAAACACTTTAAAGAAAGTAACTTACATTTAATTTCACTTGAAAGTCTCCTTATTCATTCTCGCAAGAGGTGGGCTGGAACTCAAAGAAATATCATGGGTTAGTCCTCAGGAGTTCGCATGTGAAACTTTGGCTTTGGGAGTAAATACATCAGTAGTAACTCAAGTAGGGCTCATCTGGCTTTAAAAAGAATTTGTCTGCAATATATATAATTAAAAATAAACGGTTTGAAGAACAATCATTGTTTTACTGAGGATGACCTAACAGTCTTCTCCATGCTATAAGCACTTAGTATCCGCTGTTGGCAGTACTGATCACAGCTTTTATTTTTCAATTACAACATAAGAAAACATCTCTTCACTTACATCCAGTTCGTTCATTGCTTCAGTCACGCCAGATCAAGTCTATACATGTTTTACCTAATATTTTATAACCATTTTTAGGATTGTCATAGTATTTCAAGAGTTCAAGATAATTTTTTAGGATTCTCATCTGTTGGGGTTGTCTGAAAGCTCCTAATTTTTTCAACATACAGGCTCAATTTCCCTTTCTGTCTTATAAATAAGACCTGACACCCCAGAGAATGTAATTGGGCAAATTCATTTTGGACACTGTATCAAATTATGATATTTCCATTGCTGTATTTTGTTTGGTTGGTTTTTTTGTCTGTGGGATTCCACGTGAGCAGAGACTGTGCTGCAGGAATGTATTTCAAAAACTGAGCCAAGCAGTGTTAGGAAGAACTTGGTTCATTCCAAACACAGTGAAGTTGCTGGTACACTGCCCAAACATATATGTACTACTATTTTTTTTTTTTCTCCAGACAAAGAATACATCACATCGTCAGTTTGCAATTGAACATCATTCAATCAACCAGCTTAGTCGGACGTGCTCGGCATGTCAGCTTCTGTGAATCCTAAACCTTGGTGCCAATGAGTTACATAAAGGGGAGTGCAGCTAATATAAATAGTGAACCACAGGCACTGAAATATTTGCAAATATAAAACTTAACAGGGATGACAGACAAGAAAACCAAGAAAATATAGCCATTTGATGCTTCTCTCATTTGCTGGTTAGACAGGGGTTTGTAAAGATACTTTTTTCCACCTGCCTTTGCAACTTGACAGTAAAAGTGTTCTCCAGTGTGGTGCTGAATTAGGAGACATTTTGTTTGTATTGTTAAAGCCTTAATTGAAACAGTCAGAGAGAAATGTTTTATTACAGAGAGAGAAAGGACTTTTTTAATAAGGCTCTAAGGAGACTCAGTTTTAATGATGCTTAACACAATGTTTTAAACCACACAGTACATCTACACGCTATTTCTTGTTAAATGTTGGTTATTTAACAGCAGGCTGGCACCAGATTGCCTGCTGTGGATAGTTAGGGCCGGCTCATACAAGTTCTGACAGTCTCAACACTGATGCAAGACAGCGTCAATTTTAATTCTTACAGTATTTCACTTGTTGACACTTTCTTTCTCAGACTACTATTTATAACAGATGTTCTTCATGTGGCTGCAACTGTAAACACCAACATAATCGACTGCTAAGCTATATGCCCTGACGTCACTTGGAGCACTAGGCATGAGCGCAGGATTATAACAAGTAGGTACATCTGTTCTTCATAGGTGCTTAACACTCAGTGCTTTTGATATGGATATGAAAATACAGATACAAGATTCTAGCCATAAAAATCTAAACATTAAGAGTCAGCAGTTTAAAAGAGAAAGCACAATAGGGAAAACAGAGTTTAAAAATATATTAGCAATTAGCTTATATTTATATAGTTGTTCAGAATAATAAACATAGATTAGGCAAGTCTTTAAAAAAAAACAAACTATAAATGTATAAATTTTCAATTAAGTTGTTTAGCCACAGTCCAGTTATATTTCAAATCAGTTGACAACCTTTATTTCTCAAGAAATCTTTTTTGTTTGTTTGTTGGGTTTTTTTGTTTGGTTGGTTTTTTTGTTGTTGTGGTTTTTGGGTTTTTTGTGTGTGTCTTTTCTCCCACTTGAGAAATTTTCATGTGGGATAATGCAGGGAGTTTGGGGTTTTCTGCTGTTGAAGGGTGGCATTTGACAGGGGGGCAGTTCCTATTCCTTAAAAAAGGGCACTTCAGATGCTGTCTCACATAAAAAAAAAATAGACATTTTATCTGTAGAAGATTAAAATAGAAAAATATAATCCAGTAGAAAATTACAGAGCATTAAAACTTGAATCCTTCCCCTTCATAGGCAGAGTTGTGGCAAACAAATTTTACAGCAATCTGGTTTTAAAGATCAAAACTGTCTCATTGCCAAAATATACTTTTTGCCTAGGATGTGAGAGCTTGTATGTGTACAGTGAAGTTGTTACATACAAACAAAGAAAAGGTGAGACTTCGAAGAATAATTGCAGGTCAGACTGAAAACTGAACTACAAACATTCATAAAAACAACAGTGACAAAATGCACATGGGGCATTTCTACCCAGTCGTGAACAGAAAGAAATACTCAGAATTTTGCATTAGTTCTGATTTTTCCCTATAGCCCATTTCTAAAAAGCAGGTATGCCCCAAAGGAAATGGAAAAAAAAAGCAAACAAACCACCAAATCAGAAATGTTGATAAGGTGACTCAATCAATCATGGGACATATTAGCAGTGATAAACAAGGTTGTCTAACCAGAGCATTAACCTTCAGGAAGGAGGTAGAAGTAATGAAATAATCTAAACCCCCCAAACAAATCAGTTGGTACGCAAATCTAATAACTGGTTACTTCATTACTGATGCTGACATTCCTTTTGTTGCTCCAAGAGGAGAATTTGCATTTTGTAGTAGAAGAGCTATCTACAGGCAGTATATAAAATGAAGTGAAACATCTAAAAAAAATCCTAGAAATTGTCAAAGACTTACATAATGGACTAAACATAGCATAGAGTAATGAAAGTAAACATCTCAGTTTACATAATCAAGGTCATCGAAAGTACTTTTTGCCATGTTTTCTAGTGAGTAAAAAAAAAAAAGAAAAAAAAATGTAGTTCAACAGCACATTGAAAACAAGGAATTTCTTTCCAGATGACTAGAAAACACATCCCAAAAACCCAAACAAGCAAGCCAAACAAAAAGAAACAAACAAGGGAAAATAGCAGCCAAACAACTTAAGTATTTCAAGTCCGAAATATTTGTAATTCGACATATGGAAGACAGAAAAATAATCTCAACCTAGAAGCCTGCTAGACCACCCACCATAGTACCAAGATAAAGCAGCATTTCAAGGGACTCAGTACTTGCGTATACCCAAGTATTCAGCAGTGAAAGACCACAGCTGTCTGGATGGGCCATGTGTTTCTAGATGTACACCCAAATGGAACAAGTTCTTACTGAAAAGCCATCTGGAAATCTGACTCTAAGTGCATTACATATCTGACAACATCAACAAAAGACAAAACAAGACAATTAGAATGAGGATGAAACCTTGCATTTTCACCTTCTAGGCGTTCTTAAGTCAAACATTAAAATTTCCAGGCAACAACTCCACATGCAAGACACATCCATTTCAAGCATTACTGTATTCATACTTGCATAAACACACACACAGAGATTAGAGATAAGAACACCCATGGTCCGTTACTCCATTCTTTCAAAATGCCTATCTTCTCTAGCCTTCACATCTTTTAATGTTTGGAATAGCTACGTTTTAAATTATCCCAGCAACCGATTTTCGGTAGCTTTTCTGAAGATGCCATTCCACATCCTAAAGAATTTCATTTTCAGTGACTTTTTTTTCTTTTCCTTTGATTGCCATTCACCTTCTTTCCTTCTGTAAGTTAATTTTTTATAGCTAATTTAACCTTTTTATTTTCATTTTATTGCTCTGAACAACATTTTGAATTTCTTTTCTATTCAGGCATTGAAGATAGTAAATGAAGGGATATGATAACCATTTCCCTGACTACCTCTCCTTTTTTGGCTGTTGTCCCTCACTTCCTCAAAAACCAAATACATAATCTTCCGTTGAATTTCGCCCGCATGAAAAGGGCAATCAGACCATTTAATCTCTTCCCACTAATTGGTCCCTTCAATCTCCAATCTCTTTGGTAGCTTTTTTCCCTGAATTCCTTCCAGCATATTCACATTTTTATTGTGCCAGCTCCAACAGTGCTAGCATACGTAGGCTAATGCATGAGTGTTTACATATTGAAAAATGTACATGCAAATGTTGAGTACAAAATAGAATGAATTTAGAACAGATTTTAGACAAAATCACACACCAGTGAAAATCCTTTGGAGAACACCCAAATGTCCTGGAATTAAACTTTATCCTTGGAAACAGCTCGAAGTGAGTATGTGGTAATATATACCTACCTTGATCAACAGAAGCAGTAGAAAAACAAAGCCTGTTTATGTCATATGAAGATTCCATCTGAATGTTTCCAAGATTTTGCAATTGTCAGAGATGTATATACTACATTAGTTTAAGACACTGTCTCAGATATAACAAACATAGAACCCATTGTATTTAGATTGGGAAATTAGACAGCTAGTATGCACACTGTGAGATGCTCTTGTACCGCTATGCACTGGATTTGAAGCAGGCTGAAGGACTCCAATTTGAAGGGTTAAAACACTTTAGACTGTTAGGTAGGCAGAGAGGGAAAATCCCTGAGAATCAATTTGACCCATCTGCTGAACCTAGTACAAAATATATTTGGAAGAAAATGTAGCTTAAAATCCGGCTAACCAATGAGTGGCACCTCTATGATCCTTGACTTAAGTGTTTTGAGTTTGAACATACCAAAAAATTCAGAAAACAACAAACCAGTTTTGCGTTTGCCAGGTGAAATCCAGAGCCTAAAACAATTCCTGCTCATCACTGTCTTCATTTCTGCACATCTGACCCTCTCATCCTGAAAAATTAATTCTGCTAGTCATAAGCAACCTTTTTACCATACATATGCTCCACCTTAACCTTGTGGCACCTCCAGGTAATTCCCCATGCTGATTTGTTCTACTCTGACATCTCTGTGTGCTGGGATTTAGGTTAACCTTTTATGCTTCCGTAACAGATGCTTCATACACTGCAGTCAGGGATTTTGTTAATTGCTTCTCCAATGGTGAGGACATCTCAGCTGTAAGGGATTAGGAAAGAATCAGGAAATCAACAACAGGTAAATGAAAAGTGGATCAGACACTCCCCCAGTGGAAAAAAAAAAGTAAATGTTAAAAGCTAAGTTTGATCCTCATGTTCATGCATGCTTTCAAAATAGGATTTGTCAATTGCAGATGCAAAGCAGCTCAAATTTGATATTAGTCATTTTGTCTAGTTTATATTCTGAAACATTAAAGCTGCATAAATGACCTGCCAAGTATTGATGTAAGCTTATTGACAAAACAGAATGCTTCACAGTAAGGGTATCATCTCACAAGGCTCTGCACAGTGACTCTGTAATTACTGTTTCAGCCTCTGCATATCAGATCTCTAGTATTCTGTGCATGATTCACCAAAAATAAAAAAAAAAAGAAAGAATTAGTTGATGTAAGTAAGAATAAATTATATGAAACCAATAATCTTTGAGAAGTCACAAAACCAGAATTATTCTAAAATGATCAGTTACACTTCTTTCACTGAGGTTTAGAAATAATGGGTAAATTCAGCATTTTCTTTAAAAATTCATTAAATCCTTATCCAGTAGTGCATAGATCCCTATCACATGCTCTAGAAAACTAGGGCAATACCACAAAATAACCTAAAAAAAATGCAGCATAAAAGAACAGATTTCTTCCTAGCATTACATACAAAATGAGTACACTTATATTGTGCAAAACTTAAATACTTAAAGTAAAGAGAAGATCACAAGATCTGGTCAGAACTTCAAATTTGGGTCAAGAAGGGAGGCAGAACTGCTACTTATTTCACAGGGAGGGGAAGAGGAGAGGAGAAGAAAAAGGTCCTACTAGAACTACATACCTCAAGTCCATAAATTACGTCTGTATTCAGTTTCTTCTTCTCTTGATTTTTCACTGCCATCTTCTATGTTCATCGTACATTTCCACTTGCTCTCCACTGTCCTTGTAAGTCTACTCTTGCTTCCCAGTTTACATATTTATTTAATTGAGAAAATTTTCATTATCCTATTCCTTGATAAGAAAAATCAAGTTTAAAAAAAATAAAAAAAAATCAACATCTTAGCCGTTTTCAATCATCTGTGAAATGTAAACAACTGTATGCAGTCTTTTGGGAGTGGATATTACACATACCTCTTCTACCGGAGAAAACAGCTCTAACAACTGGCTTTCACATAATCCATGTTTGCCTGGTTTTGGTTGCTTGTTGGCTAACCCAGGGCAATATCTAACTACTACATAAATCTGCCTCAGATATAGAGGCTAGAGCAGGTGGCACATGTTAATGACACCAAGGTTTCCTTCAAGCTGCTTGTATAGGAGTGACCACCTTGAAAATTAACTGCGAAGACTAGCTTAACAGTTAAGGGGTTTTCCTATGAGGAATCATTCTTCAATATATAGTTCTGGAGGCTCCATCCCTGGCAGTGTTCAAGGCCAGGTTGGATGGGGTATGGGCAACCTGGTCTAGTGGAAGGTGTCCCTGCCCATGGCAGGGAGGTTGGAACTAAGGTCCCTTCCAACCCAAACCATTCTATCATTCTATGATGTAGAGCAGGCAGAATCTGGTGTATAAACATGCATAATTCAATAATCCATAATTTCATTATCAGTAGTGTTATTTATTGAATCATGCCATTTTTGTTCAGTTGCTCTATTTCAGAAAGTTTTTATTCTGAATTCTTTCAGCTTTTTACCCCTATTGACATTCATCTACAGGAGTGATGTCTTTAAATACCAATAACTGCCCCAATTCATCCATAATGCAGGAATCCTTTCTTAACACTAAATCCATAGATATCACTTGTTTCCCCTTGACTCCAAAAATTAAAGCCAGGCAAAGCTGTAGTGAATAGCATAGGAATATAACTGTCATTTTCTGCAATCTCAAAGAAATCAGCAGTTTAGATAAAGTTCGTATTTGTTTTACATCTGAGACAAGAAGCTATTAAAGGCACCCTGTGGCTTCAAATCCGTTTTATTTACTTTATTTACATTTTAACAATGTTTGACAAGGTAAACCTCTTAAGACATATTGTATCATTTGTGAGAAAGGGTGCTGAATCTTAAGAAAGCAAATATTCGGAGCCATTACAAATGGTTTCCTCAAAGGAATATTTTCTTTAAATTACAGCTGTCAATCAAAAATATGGCTTTGTTCTTTGTTATGTGGAGACTAGGTTTCAGAGGGAAGAGTAATGTAGAAAAATAAAAAAGCTTTACTCAAATAAGGATAAACAGAAGACTGGATAATGAGAAATATTTCAGAGAAGACAGAAGTCAAGTCTATAAATCAGGCTGAGAAATTTTCAGAAGCATGTCCTACTATGCAGTCATGCAATTTACAAGTTAAAAGAGGTCATTCCTGTTGGTACCTTACAAATCTAAACAGCAAGTTCAGTATGTTTTATCATGCAGAAGACAATGTTAACTAAATGTTAACAATTTTGAAAGACAAGGGAGGACATTAAGCACGGTGAACCTTCAACAATTCTAAGCAAGTGTTCGATACAAGATTGCGTACATACAATCAGATATGTAAAATACTAGCACATAAAAAATATTTATCTCGGATGAACTTTCAGTTTTATAAGTACAGAAGCTAACAGAGGACTGGACTCTGCAAAGATTCCTAGTGCACTTCCCCAGAGCGCCCACTGGCTCACGTCTGCACAACAGCACAAAGGCACGTAGCAGAGATCCCCGGACTGAGACCCAAACAAGTCAGTCTACACTCTGCAGCCCAAGAAGCATCAATGCCATGTCCTCATGGCACCAAAACCAGCCTATAAAGCCCTGTCTCCAGGCCTTATGCTAACGAACACAGAGATCCCAATACCCAGACTGGCCTGTAACTAACCCAGTCAAAGTTGTCCCATCCACAAACTTCAGAGCTTCTAGTTTCAAAGCCGGCATGGGCAGAAGTGACAGTGTCCACACAGTGAGGTAGACACATTCTCAGCAATGAGATCTGCCGAGTCTGGTGATGACACTGGGAAACCATGCACTGAGGGATCCCCTGGCCAGGAGAAATGTGGAGAAGGAGCAGGATGACCCATAGAGAGACTACTATAATAAGCAGACAAGCACAAGTGCAAGAAGAGGTTAAGCGGCGTTTACAGATGCAATATCATATTCCCCATAGAAAGTTAACCATTTTAGAAGTATCAATATTTGTTTCCGTGCAACACAGAACTACTGTTGTCATAAGAAAGCATCAAGAACAACAGTTCAATACCACGCTGTTCATTTCAGCAATCTTCATTTTACTACCACTTTTATAGTGATTACTTTCAGAGCATCAGGTAGTCATGTTTTTCTGTAATTCTGTTATTCTAATATAAAATCATGACAAGTCCTGCATCATAGGTTTATAGACTGGATTCCACTTTCAGCAGGAAAGCTTAACAGAGAAATCAGTATTTAAATTCAGAATTTGTACAGGTTTTAAATAAGTCTAGCCAATTAAATTAACTCTCTTACTCAACAAAAAAAAAAAAAGACAACAGTTTGAATAGAGCATCAGAAGGGTAAAAATCCAGGCAAAGCAGGTGTCTTACTAGTACAATCAGTCTTATAAACTTTTGACGTTCTGGTGACACAGTAAGTTGTTCAGCTTGCTGACCATGCTTTACAATTACTTATATGGATAAAGATATTACACACATGGAGAGCACCTACTTTCCAATGTAAGTAGTACTAAATATCTGAAATTTCAGTGTATTAAAACTTGATAATGGTGAACAACAAAACACTGACCAAGACAAGAGTTCATTGTGTAATCCCAGTGAATTAGGTCTTTGATGGTACATAGGTACTGGTATATCACTAGGTTTGGATAAGGTATAAAAGTAGATTAAATTTTATATATAGGCTTTAATTTGCAACAAGGAGTGGCTGAACAGTGCAGCCACAGATTCTTTGGTTATCATACAATCATTTTAAATGGTGTTTCTTCAGTAGATTAAGTAGCTGTGGAGTTAGTTGCATCTCTAAAATGTCATGTCTTCACTGGTGGTTTTCGGCTATCAAATGTAAATAACCTTCTGCTACTCTGAAGTTTTCTCAGTGTCTCCCCAAAGGCAATGCTTAATGACTTCTTGTTGAAAAGATTAAATGTAACATTTTTCAATATCTCTCAAGATAATTCTTTGATTTCAGAGATGTAGCGATCTACCTGACCAAGCTGTCAAAAAGCCATACTCTGCAGGTCACGCTGAACACGGACAGGCAGCCTGGAAGGCTATCTGTACAGACACAGATACGCACAGAAAACCAGCCAAGTTGTTCCAAGAAAGCTTGTATGAAGTCAATTTGTGTGATGTGCAGTGATACCACATCCCATGAAATGATAAGGACTGATCTGATGGCTTTCTTGAAAAAGAAAAAAACCCACACATTTAAGGAAAAGCACGTATATTCTTGCACAAATTGCCTAACCTGAACTTGTCCCGGGTCCCACTGTCTAATGTGGGAATAATGCTTGTTATGTGGATTTGTTACGAGATTAAAGTCCACTGACAATTAGGTAATGTTCAGACCATAAGTAAACAGAAATGCACAGCCAGCTGAAACACAACTGGCTGAGATGCAGGCACTATACTGGTCTTTCCTGCTGTTCATCCACTTAGGGAATCTCTTAAGTACACATTACCAGCACACAAAAAATTCATTTATTCATTTTGGTAGAAGTATAGTTAATTATATTTTTGGACAGAAAATAAGTTTGTCCTCATACAGTAACAGAAGAGAGCATTTACCATGCCAGCATCAACAGGTGTAGAGGTTTCTAGTTTCGTTTTTGTTCACTGAAATTCTCGTGTGAAGAGTATCTGGTGTTTGCAGCCAGCAGTAAAGCCTAGAAAACTGGTGGGAACTGGGTCAGCTTAAGCAACCCAAATGCAGAGAGGTGAATGCCAGTGCTTCACTGTCTCTTCATCTAACTTTCCACAAACTCCAATAGATGCTGTGCAGGTTCTAGAGTGCATAAAAACACATTTGTAGAGATGCAGATCTATTGTTTCCTCCTCCTGCTCTGAATTTTCTTTTCTCCATCCTCTATACTTTTGCTCAGAATGCTGTTCTTTCCCTGCCCCCATTATTCTTCACATTTTCTTCTTTTAATATTCTGTAATTTTTTTACAGTTTGATTGCATACCATTAGACACAAAGACAGCCCCAGAGAGCTCAACTGAATTTCTTTTTCTTTTTTTCTTTAAATATATTAGACGCCATCTACAAATTGTGTTAAACACCCAGAGCACCCTCACTCCTACACAGGGTCTTCCTGGCTCTGTGCTACAAAAGACTGTACTCTAGCAGAATTTTGCGTCCACCAGGACTGGATCTCCAATTACGTATTCTATAAGAAAGTCATCTTTTTAAACACCCCCAAAAAGCTGGGCCACCTGCTATTGTTCCCTTGGATAACATCTCCCTGGGCTCCCAAAAAAACTACATGACTTAGAAGACATTGCACATCACCATCACAGTCCAATAGGTGAAACAAAATCTAGCTTTAAACCCAAAAGATTGCAATTTAACAGTGGTTAGGTGGCTATGACACACGGCTTCATACAGGTTTGTCGGTTCAGTGGTTAAGGGCAGACTTGCTCCACTTGCACCAAATATGACATGAATACATCTAAACTACAACCCCAAAGCGTGCCTGCAGTTCTTGTTGCCACATCTGAGTGAGGTTTAGTTACGTGGGTTGGGGACCAAATTCGGTTTCAGCGAGCTGTATTTGAACTGGAAGGCATACAGCCTCTGGCTGAGAGTCGCACTGCCGCAATTGCATTCTTTGCTGCACCAGCCAGGCAGCGGTGACTGTCTACAAAACCTGCAATTACACCTCTGCATCGCAGCCAGGCTACACCTTTTCCTTCCTTAGTGTCGTGGCGCTAACCTCCCATCAGCTGCCATCATGACATCCTTCCATTTGGGAGCAAAAAGCAAAGGTCATGCTGTCGGTACTTTTTACTGCTTAGGGGACAGAGCACGATACTCATCACGGAGGCCAAAATCTCAGTAAAACGACCACTTGCAATTAAGTGATGTTTTGCCCCACTGTTTTAACCCGACCTCCAGGCACTGAAGCAGTCCAGTTTGCAAAAAGTAAAATCATCAGATAAAGACTTAAGAGGAAAAAGCAAAACAAACCGTATTGTGGCTCTTCTGCTTTATAAACCCAGTTGCACTACAAAGACAGAGATGCATCAACAGTGATGAGAACTGCAAAAAAGGCTGCTTCCCTCTACAACTGCAGAGTAAACCTGATTACAGTTAGTACCGAGTGCTATCTCCAGAACTGCTTTGTTTCCACTCTTTCAGTTTAGAATATAGTTACGTTTCCTTCTGCTCTGGTAAATTGATTTTTGTACAGCACGAGGGGATGCATTCTGCTTCCGATGATAGATTTAAAGAAATACTACACATCACCTTACACCGAGTAAAAATCAATTTTCTACCTGTAGATGATGGAACTATTTCTCACCCCTGCTGAGCAGTCATATATCTCATAAGGCTTAAAATCATAAACTGTTCATTTCACTGAGAGCAAAAATAAAAGGTGATCTCTGTAAATATATTATTTTACATGTTACTCGGGTGTTCCTTTCCAAAGCTTAATCTGTGGTTTTATCTACTGTATTTAATATTAAGCCTTTTCCTCTTCGCTTATATATGCTCAGCTGTTATCAAGAGACTTTGATCTTGGTAAAACCCCAAAACACAACACATCTGACAAATGCAAAGCAGTTGTCTCTCCCCTTCTCCTGGTGATAAAGGGCATTCTAGAAGAAGAGCTGCGTTAAAAACTCAGATCTGAATCTGAGCACAACAGAAAGCCAGCTGTTAAGATTGGGTTGTAGACTGCTGCAAAACTATCTTATTTGCAAAACTCGCTATGTGGTGAGGCAGATAAATGATAACACCATGAACTAGTAAAAGACAGAAAGCTTTATTCTACGCATATCTGGGTCTGACTTGAAATTTTATATTGAATATGCAGCTTTGAACATACATTCATAAACATTCACTCTAAGCAGTTCTGCACATGCAGGGTTTTAATATGGGGAAAGCAGTACTAAGCTATTTCCTTGCATAATGGTAAAGAAACAAATATTTTAACATTTGAGGGGAATAAAATGTTTCAGAAAAGAAAGGGCTTGAAAACAAAAAAAAAAAAAGGAGTGAGCTCATTTCTGGCAAAAGATGCATTTCCAGGCAAACGAGAAAAACTTCTCCCTGTCAGTCAATCAATCACTGCATAGTTTATTTTAAGCTGGTGATAATATGGCTTTGGAGATTAGGAAGCTAGTGAACTACAAAGAAAAATTAATTTGATCTTCTTAAGTGAAAAGAATAAAAATCTTCAACAAATAAGCACAAACCTTCACCCTCTCTATCAAGTTCAGAATGGAAAAACTCTTCAGAAACATTATTTGATGTAAATTTGGTCAGCATCATGAAGCAGAAATAAATGAGCCAGCTGAGAAACCGGAATTATATACCACATGTCTGAGCTAGAGCAGTTTATTATCATGGTTTCTTTTGTTAATTGACTAATTAACAGAGCTGTGCAAATACAAAACGAAAAACAGGAATTTACTGTGTAGACAGCATCAGCCAGAGTTTTCAAATTTTAATGCTTAAGGTTAGGTGCTGAGATGCATATTTAGCACTTTAACCACACCAGCCTCATTTTAAAGTCAGGTAAGCACCAAAAAAATGTACAGCTGCTGTATGAGGTGGAAGTTCAGTGCCCAGAAAACAAAGAAATTTTGATTTAAATTCCTAAATGTGGGTCCAATGTCACGCATCCATGTTTGACAAATTTGTTCTTCATTTATCTCCCAGCAAAAAAACAGTGGGCCACCTCTGCATCCTGGAAGAGTCAGTTAATTCTGTCCTCTACAGTACACAGGGTAGAGGCTATGCAACATAAAGATGATTTAGGACCATGGAGCTGCTCTTGCAGGCAAAAACAAGGCACTCGAACTTGAGAATGGAAGGGGAAGGGAAAAGAAAAAAAAAAAAGAAAACAGGTGGAGTCCTTCCTACTCTTCCTTTGAGAGCAGGCTCTTGTCCCACCTTCCTACAGGATGGTGACTAGAGTCATCAGTCCCAGTGTTCTTGCCTCAGTCTAGCATCAAGCATCTCCTCAGGGAACACACAAGTGGTATCACAGAGAAGGGACAAGATCAGACAATTACATCACACGTAACACTGTGCTCGTAGGCAAAACATGGAATCACTTTCGTCCAGTATGCTCCAACAGGCAAACTGGTCCAGTAGGACCTTTGCCATGTGTGCTGCTCCGGTCTTGTGTATTATTACATTGCAATAAAATTTTGATTGAAAGCCCACTGAAAGTTCCTTTCAGTTTTGCATTAAAAAATGTGTTACACTATTTTTAATCTGCTATATCTTCATTGATACTCCTAAAAAAACACTCCCTTTGATTCCCCAAGAGAGGCTCACAACTAAAGTGAGACAAAGATCACTCTAAATGGTGGCACAAACCCCAAAAGAAAGCATGCCTTTCAAATAAGTGCAGCAGCTTTTAATTTCTGAATTGTGCAGTCAAGCATACACATTCTTGTCTGATGAAGAAGAATATAATTACCCAGGGGCATGTCAAAAATAACTGTTGCTTTCCCTTCCTATCCTTTCTTGGGCGAGCAGAGTTTGGTAAGCCAATCAAGAAATTAAACCTGACATTTCACAAACTGATCATCATGTTGCTATTTATTATTTTTTTTTGTTTGCCTATTTAGAGTGAGTACAGCCATCAGGCAAATACACCGAGAATCTGATACAGCCTTCAGCGGTATCTAAACTAATCCTTAAGAAAATTAATTCACTAGAAAACAAACAGGGAAATCTCAGGAGGTCATTGTGTTGTCCTACATCTTCTATAGTAAACTGAATGCTTTCAATTCTGATATAACCAGTTTCAGCCACCTACCTTTCATTTTAAGAAATCTCATATTCACCAGTTAAAGAAATTTCCAGTTCATCCTGTTTTGAAACTGCAGACTGGTTAAGGGAAGGCATAGGAGTTTCTTGGGGTTTTGGTGGGGTTTGGTTTTGTTTTTCCCCCCCCTTTATTTCTTTCCTTTCACCTACTATTAGCAGAATTATTTTGCAATTATTCCTTACTGCAGAACAGGATGTTCATGCATTTCTCTTAAAAAAATGGTTGCAAATCGTATTTCTTTTATTGACCCAGTCTAGCACAGGGCAATGAGATAATTGGGGGCATTTTAAATATTCACTCCCAAAATGTATGTTCAGTTGTCTTTGTTGCACGGTTGCTTTGTTTACACAGAAACCCAAATTTGGTGTTCAGCTCCAGAAGTCTTGACCCTTCTGTTTCAGATTTAGATAAATTACTCCAAGTTACACTGTTGCAACAACTGAAAATTTGGTTATGACACAAGTTAGTTTAATTTCTGGAACAGTTCATTTTGAGAACAAATCCGTGTAAGCAAAATAGTCTTGTCTAACAAATCCCTGAAATATGAGGGAGTGTTTGCACAACTAAATTTTAATCCTTGACACTAAGCCTTAGCATACATGTATTAATACTTCCATTATAAAGACTATCTATCAAGATGACAAGGGTCTGAGGTAAATATTACTGTTTTTTCTGTTAGAAATTATATCTTCCCCAAGGATACTGACAGACTTTCAAAGAACTATAAAGAACCTTTCCAGTATTGGAGATAATGCTTACTCACAATCACACTGGGGTATATGCTAGAAGGGACAGTTTCCTGAGTTTTGCTTTAACGTATTCTACTGCAAGAACACACACCACCACCCCCTCCCAAAAAAAACCAAAACAAAACAACCAAAAAAACAAACTGACCACTCTGAATAATTCTTCCTCGATATTCATATTGATAGAAGTTCATAGAACACAGAATATATGGAGTTGGAAGGAATCTATTAGGATCACTGAGTCCAACTCCCTGTAGAACTCAACTAGAAACTGATTTTCTTTTAAAATTTATCAAGAATGAAACAATAGTTATGAGCCATTAAAGAGAAATGCAAAAGTTTGGGACTTAAGTTGTGTCTTGGCAGTTATCAGTAGTTTTCTTCACCATTAAATGGTTCCTTAAATTAGTCACTATGTGTGACATTACCAGACTTGCTATATTATAGGGAAATCACATTGCTCATTACCAATAAAGCAGCCAGAAGTTATTATTTAGAGGTTAATTGAAACATGCATAGTACTAGCACACCCATCAAGATGCTTGAGATATCTCAAGTACTAAAGGAACAGCCAAAGTTTACTTCCTTTAGAAGCAATACTACTACATTAATCATAAATAATA
Source organism: Psophia crepitans (assembly GCA_013399095.1). Lineage (NCBI taxonomy): Eukaryota > Metazoa > Chordata > Aves > Gruiformes > Psophiidae > Psophia > Psophia crepitans. Next base: position 43,200 of record VWZZ01000012.1, read on the forward strand.
CTTTTTAATAGCACATGTAATACCCCAACTTGCTTGCTTTAAATGGTTACCTTGCATTTTCACAAAAGAACAATGCTTTTTGAATGATGTAACTCACACCTACACATTTTTACCACCATTTAGATGAACCAACTCTGATCATGGCAATGTGGAATTTATCATGAACTAATTTACCTTGAAAAGGACTTGTTTCAAGAAATGCTGAATCATAAGTTTGTGGCGTGGCATTCATATTCTTGCTCCTGAGTGAAAGAGCTTTGCATTCTTCCTAGGTCTCATTTCTCTAAAACAAAATAAATTTTTTGACCAACAACTCTTAGCAATTTCTAGGATATTTACAGTATCATTAACCATAGCTGAATATTTCATGTATTGCAAAAACCCCTATAACCTACCTCCACGCACTTAAATTTATATGCATACAATTTTTTTCAAATCAAAGTTATATTAAACAATTAAAAATAGACAGATAAACTATGTAATGAGACATTTCATGGTAAATCTCATTAACTTTGGTGAGACTAAAGCAAGTTGGTAATGGCCTCCAATATAAGACAATGTAACAAACTTATTAATGATAACATTCTTGATAATATAACTATTAATTAAAATACAAATAATAACCACTGTCATTAAAATTTACAGACTCTGCCCACATTAAGTAGGAAATTTTATCCTGACAATACAAAATTTGTGGCCGCTAGTTCAAGACTGTAGAGAATCAGTCACCCATTTCTCTCCTGTTACTGAAAATATTACTCTGACATTCCACTTTACTCTAAAGATGTTTAAAGAGATATATCCTACCTTGCAAAAATTAGATCAAGTGCTTTGGTTTGTACTAGTAAATATGGGAAAGTAGTTTGCCTCACTGTTTTGTAAAACCACAACTCACACAAGAGGTACATCATCTTCCTTCTGACACAAAATCAAAATTCTCATATAACTCAACAGTTAATATTTGCTTTGTGTTTCAAAAATCTGATTCTCTGAGATGGTTTCTAAACATGGTAAATAATTTAGGAAACCGCAAAGTCTGCATGTGGGAAGGTTCACATGAACCTTGAAAATTCTTTTGTTGCATTATTTAGTATAGTTATAAATGTCAGGTTACTGTTCATAGAGGTATGTCTGTTTAGAATGGCATTTGCAGAATAATGTTTGCAAAAGTTCATATGAGTATTCCTCTCAGTGCTGCTGGCAAAGAATTTAAATTTTTATTTATTTTATTTTAAGTTCTCCAACATGGCAGGTCCCTTTAAAGGAGATGCTTCATCTTTGTTCCATTTTCACCTCTGTGCATTCTATGGGAGGTCAAAAACATTTCAGGAATGTATAATTGTTATTGCTACTGTCTGTCTTAGTGGCATACAGAAGCTCTGATCAAGTAACAAGATTCTCCACTGAGCTTTATACTGTGCAGTTACAATTAAAGAAAAAAAAATAAAGACAAAAGAAAAAACCCACCACACCTCTACTCAAATAACTTTCCACTCAAAATGTAAGAAAAAGATTATGAAAATAGATAGTCAAATATAAAAACAAAGAAACAAAAGAATTAATTTGCCAGGATATATCCAAATGTCCAGGGGAAGATTTTATTTTAATTAAAAGCATTGAACATATGGAGTACAGTAAGCCAGAACAATCACCCCGGGCATTAGTTTCAAAGTACCTGTCTTCTCTTTGCACTCCGAATTCTGGTTTTTTAGAAATGGAAATGATTACTTCATATCTGACTTACACCTACTATTTATGATCATACAAGCAAAACTGATCCATTGAAAGCACCATCGCAACCACCACTACTTTGAAGGTTAGGTTAAAGAGTGGCAGAACAACAGGAACTGAACAGCTAAAAATCTACCTGCTCTTTAGAGGATGCTTTAGATAGGGTTCAAAATATTTGAGTTTTTTCTTTGTTCAAGGACAATTACTCAGAACATTGTAAAACATGCTTTTATATGTAGCAACTCATCAGATCAAATTAGGTGAAAAAAATTCACTCCCAGGCTGATGCCACACCAGCCAAACTCATACCTAGAAGGAACTCTTTAAGGAAGAAGGCATTAAAAATAAGCAGCCGTAACATATCATTGACCACTTTCCCATGTTCTTCAGCACCACAACTGAAGTGTCTACTGGTATGACACAGCATAATATGACCCAGTACAAAGAGACAGGGTAGACGCAGCATACAGTATCTCATATAGGCCTTTGCAATATTTCATATATATCTTTGCCATGTTTACTCTCAGTTGGCCCAAGGGATAGATTCAAATATTTTCTAGTTCAACAGAACTGAGAACAGGAAACATCTCACTGGATATGCCACAGATAGTAACAGTTTGTTCTTCAAACATCTACACAAAAAAATACATGGCAAATCTACTCAGAGAAGCACCAGAGCAGTACCCTAAAACTTTTCTTGTTGAAACAGGAACACCATTCACGGTGCTGTGACTGGTGTGCCCTACAAGAACCTTGCTCTGCCTTCCTCCCAAGGTTACCTTTTTCACCAGTGAGGATGCGCCTCCAAACATTGACACTCAGCCATTGTGTGACACTCAACACTGACACATGATTAAAGACAGGCAACACGAACGGTGTCGACCAATCTAACAGATCCGGACTGATTATCCGGTTCTCTAACAATGGCAACACGACAAGTTTTTGTACAAGTCCTGTTAATACAGTTTCCTTTTCATGCAAGAAAAGTGTTTTTCCCGTATACAAAATATTGAACTGTTTCATGTAATCATGAGAATAAATGATTACCATAACTTTTTTTTTTAAACCAAGTAATTTTGAATTTCTGCAGACCAAAGTATTACTACAATTTAGGACTTCAGACCCAGCTTAGTTGCTACATTATTTTAAAATATAGTTGATTCATAGAAAAAAATAAACTATCAGATATTTGTCACAAGAAACATTTTTAGTTCTAAAATCTGATTCCATTCTAAAGCAAACAAAATAGATATTAAGTCTTACAGTTTTCCACTACTGATACTTACGAAAATCTAATTTTAGTCTTCAATTTCAAGTTTTAACTGTTTTATTTTTCCTACAAGTATATTTCTTCATGTCATCTCAGTAGAGGACAGTAATTTAATACATTCCATTTCTTTCATTTTATATCTGCTTTTTCAATAAGTAAGGGCTGTTGCCACATACAACTACAGGAAACTTACTGAAGTTGGTTTTTTTTGTTGAAGTGTTTACTGTTTATATTTTTTTTGTGCAAAGTAATTTAAAAAAAAACAAAAGCAAAACCAAATATTTTCATCATATCATCTGCTTAAAAACAATTAAAAACACCTAATGATAGCTTTTTCAAGGGAAAATTTCCTAGCTATGCAACTCAGAATTTATAGAGAAGACAAGACAGAGACGTCCTAGGAAATGTCTTCCATAAGATATTCTAGTTCTGCTTGTTCTAATAAGCAAAGTAAAATTTATCTAAATGACAAAGGAAAGCTAGAAATTTTGAATGGGTTTCCTTTAGGCTGACTGAATTCATGACTGAAAAGCAAACAAAGCCTGAATTTAAGTGATTTAATACATGTGATGGAGGTTGTTCTATGAAACATTAATTATTATCTATTGAAAACAATTGAAGCAGCAGCGAAGCTCCTTAAAGCAAAATTATTACAAGCAGTAAATACGAGATGTGCAGTATGGCAAATAAAATTAGATAAACCAAGTTCTAAACTATCAACATTAGATATATTCTTTAAAAGTGTATACATTTCAGCAAATGCAGTTTGAAACTAGTACAGCTCCAGAAGTCTGAGCAGAGCTTAAGCAGTTCACAAAAGCATGAAATTATGTCTGCATAATATGAATAAAAGCCTTTTTTTCCAATCAGACCCCTAGGTAGTTCACAAACGCCACAGTCAAATGACTTGTTAGAATTTAGAATATTTACTGCTTACTCTGATCTCGGCTTCAGCAACATAAAACACCTGCATATGACTATCAAGTGACATTCCAAATGCATGCTGGCCAGAATTCGATCCCTTACACTTTAAGGACATTGTCATCTCGGGTACTACGGGTGTATCAAACCCTGTATCAAGCTTTGCCAGTATTAGCAGAGCTCCCCACAAAGCCCAAGGTGGGCCAACAATATTCCTTGAAGGTACTGCCATGTAACTGAAGGTTCATTTCAAAGTACTTGTGAATGCTTTGCGTTGTGGTTTTGACAGCACTTACGAGACTCAACATTTCATAGCATTTACCATACCGACCAACACTATCAACTATTTTAACATCAGGAAT
>VWZZ01000012.1:47756-123563 GCA_013399095.1 Psophia crepitans
GGTGAGGCACAGGTTGCCCAGAGAAGCTGTGGAGGCCCCATCCCTGGAAGAGTTCAAGACCAGGCTGGATGGGGCTTTGGGCAATCTGGTCTAGTGGAGGGTGTCCCTGCCCACGGCAGGGGGGTTGGAACTAGACGATCCTTGTGGTCCCTTCTAACCCAAACCATTCTGTGATTCTAAACGAAGCACCTGAGGAAGGGTAAAAAAAGGTTTAGATCTTTGTATAGAATGAATTCTATGAAGTCCAAGTATTAAAGGATTCCTAACACCTAAAAAAGTATTAAATGGCAAATAAACATACGGAGGCTATAGCTGCTCCTAATCTGTGCACTGTTTTCTGCCTTAGCTGAGAAAACAGAAGTTGAAGATAATGTTTACCTTCACCTTCTAGTCCCAGGAAACACTCAAGACTCAATATAGTAAAAGAAAAGCTTGTGAACTGCTGCTGTTAACTTTTAAATACAGGAAATAATTTATTCTGTCCTCCAAAAGATTTCACTTCAATTGAAAATTAAATAAAACAGCAAAGTATCTTCTTCTATAGACATACTGTATTTGAACAGATCTTACTGTGCCATCAGAACACAAAAGCTGTCTTTGCTGAATTGTTCTCACTAACAAACACCATCTATTTCAGAGTGCCCCAGAAGCTGGTGTTCAGTTTTTTAATTCCTTTTCCTGAAACAATCTGGACATTAAATAACAAGTCAATTTCCCCTAAAAGATGTGGTACTCTATGAGAGCATTTTAAAACTATAGACTTTTTTCTTCAGCCTCTGGTTTCTAACTAAGAGAACTCACTCATTTACATTTTCAACTTACATCTTTCTTCCTAAAAGATCAAAATCTTTTCTTTTTTTCCCCTCAAGGTGAAAAGAGATTCTTCTGCCACTATTGACTGCAACAAGGAAAACAGCAAGTTACCACAAAACATCATTAGATTAAAAGTGCTGGCAGCATAAGACCAGAGTACCCATAAAAGAAATTGAGATTTGCTACATTTGCCTAGCTTAGTATTTCCGTGTTTAAACTACTCTTTGCTAAAACCAGAGAGACCTAGATTCAGCAGAGCTTCTAAAGACTTTGGAAATAGAAATTTCAGTTGAAGTGAACATTTTAAAGGTAGTTTTCTAGGAACCAAAAAGAAAGCAGTTTGAGTTTTTCCCCTCTCTACTCCCTGGTTTCAGTACTTGAAGTGCTTTAGATTCCAGAGGGGAGGGAAGAAGGAAATCTTTGCTGTCCTCATTTCTCCCACCCTCTTTAATTTCCATCTGTGACATTAATTATATTTCTTCTCATAAGCTTGTCTTGCCTTTATTTTATTTTTAAAGAGATAAGAGCTTGCAGCAAGGCTCCCTAAAAAACTCAGCTCTATTTTTAATGCACACAGTAAAGCCAAAAGCATACATTAAAAAACACAAAGAGTAGCTGATTATTAATTCCAGTTAAACTATTACTGAGAAAGAATCACTGATCAGAATTATACTAATTAATTTTACATAATCAGTGATTTTCTACAAGAGCAGCTTTGTGAGCGCTTACAGTCTGTCAAGGCTTTGCTTAATGTTAAATCCTCACCTTTTGTGCTTGCACACTTTACAGCATTGTTGAAAACTTGTCGACAAAAGTAACATTTAAACTTTTAGTATATACGTGAGCTAAAAATGGAATCACTTCCTTTTGATAATTAATTACTGCTTTGGAATCGCTAAGTAGGAGAAATGTTTATTAATCTAGGTACAAAGTTCTCTTTAAGGGTAATCATTTTATCGCTTTGCAGCACGATTCCAAAACACAATTCAGCACTTGACAGCTTTTGTTAAGCTTGTTTTTGATAAGTGGATACAGAAGTCGCTTGTGGCCATTTGGATGGTATTATTCTAGTTTCACGGAGCTTTTGAAACTGATCAGTCTTAAATACATCACTCATTCTGCTGAGCCAGCTTGACAGTTTTGATAGCCCATTACAGGAGTTTATATTTCATTTCTGGAAGATTTCAATAGACATCTGAGAATTAGGCTACCTTGGAATCTCAAGTTCCAGTGGGCTCTGACTTTGATCGCAGGTCATCACTACTTAATGCAAATAACCCGTGGCGAGTCCTTTCACATTAACGTTAACCAGGAACTTTTGCAGTACTACTTTCTCTCACCTTCTTTATTTATAACTGTGTTGGACAGCTCAAGAGACACCTCTCAGTCATCAGCAACTATTTCTCAGTAATTTGATTAATAATTACATCAAACAATAATTAACGGGTACGATATTTGTTTGATTAGAAGCAAGTCAGCAATAGCCTTGTGGAAAATAAAGTTTGCATTTTATTACAGAGAAAGTAAACGAGAAATGCATATTGTAAATTCTCTCAGTTCTTTTCTCCTTTGAAATGGTAATAGCAATGCAACAGGGAGAAAAGCTGGATCAGGACTGAGCAAATAGGGGGAATGTTATTTGTGAATATTCTATGATGTACAAACCAAGTTTTGACTTGGTATTATACGTGCCCTTCTGTTTAACATCTTAAAAATTCATCGGGCCAGCCGTGGCAATAGTCAGACAGTAGTGCTGCATTTCAATCAATCTGACCACAGAAGCAAGACGTGCATTTTTACCTTTCTAAAGACCAACTTGGAAATTAAAGTGATAGTGTAACATGACTGAAAAAGCAGCAGAAACTCTTCCATTCCCACAACCAGACATTCGAGTGGTCTGGCTTTACAAACCTGTTTTTTCACCAGCAGCTATCTGATCTGGCTTGATAAACCAAAGAGCATTTACCATCCTTTCCCTCAGAAGAACGCAAACATGCAAGGAAATGTGAACAGCTTTCTATGTGTCAAAGATAAAACGCACCTTCTGAACTATAGGTAAAGCTAAAAACAATCCCATGCAAGAATCTGCTCTGTCCACTGCATTTAACAGAATCACTTCCACATTGTACTAGATACCCAACACACTCAGTTCTGAACTCTCACCCCATCTCTTTCCATCCTAAGGTACACACTAATTATTTTCCAGTGTAGAGCAGTGCTAATTTAAACAATATTCACATCAGCTGACAATCTTGTCTCTAGTTTTAAATTAAATTACTTTAATTTAGACTATTAATTGGAAGTACAAGATAATACATGAGGAAAAAATGCAAAGGAGGAAGGGAACTACACTATTCTCTCTAGGATTTACATCGCAAAAAAGCCTGGACTGACGTATCTGTAAAAGACTGGTGCCAAACACAGGGACAGAAAGTATCCGATAAATGGAGTCTGTGCAACTGGCTCTCAGCCAAGCTACTTAGAACTGATATGTGTTCATAAACTATTAAAATGTTTCAGAACAATCTGGAAACAAAAACAAACAAGAACCCCCGCTCCATACATGAATATACACTACTAAATAAATTCTCTATCAAATATGGTCACGAAAGGTTATTGTTAGGCACCCCAGAAAGATGGTCTGCTGCTTTCTTTGTTGCTTTTTGTTTTGTTTGGGCTTTCTTGTTGGGGGGGGAGGGGGGGGAAGATGTGTGTGGTTTGGGTTTGGGTTTTTTTAAATCTTTATATCTTTAAGAGAGTTTCATAGGATGATAAAAATGCACATGCCACACTGTCCTGTCCCATCTTCTCCCCATCTCAGTCAGAAGCAAATGCTACAGAGGAAGTTTCTAAATCAGAAGCAACTTCTACTTTTTCCTACTGCATTTTTTTCCCTGCCAGGAGAAATGCAGCTTGAATAACGTTTCTCAGAACTTCAGCAAAGTCATGCCTGAAGTCACTCACATAATACAAATAAACACATTGCCCAGGGCTGATGATAGCAATGTGTTACTGAATTATGTCCTCCAACAAACATTAATGTCACTATTATCAGCACAGGATTCTACATGATTGTATAGTAATGCCACCAGTGACAAATCCTACCTCTCTTCACCAGCAAATTATAGAAATACCATTATATGTTTTTCTTCTCCATGGTGAATAGAACGGTCCTTGGTGCTCAAGGAGCATCAGGGAATAAAGCTTTACCGTAACGATGACAGCCAGTTCCTTTTCTCATTTATATATAGAGATGAATAAAGCTCAGAAGACAAATGACTTAGCTTCATCTTTAGAAGCTTGTGACAGAGCCAAGAGCAGAACTTCCTTAGCCTCACACTTACATTATACCAGTCATTAATTTAGATGTAACATTTACATCTATTTAAGTTCCAGCTGTATCTGGTTAAGATATCATTATGCAATGAACACTTAGAGGACACGCAGATAACGTAGCTGCACGATTAAGGAAGCCAGGTTTTGCTACGAGACACTAAAACAATGGGGCAAACCAAAGGGACTAGCAGCAAACGGATTCAGCCTACCATGAAAAAAATCTTGGCAGTATCTACCAGAACGTTAATTAAAAGGAAGAGGAAGTAAAATTACTGTCCCCAAACATTAAACAGTATCCATACCAAGGGCAGATTAGGAGAGGGTTTGTTGGCATGCTTTGCAGATTTCTGGTGCAGGTCACGATGATTTTATTTTGCCTAGGAAAAACCAACAAAACAACACAGTTCAAAGTAGAGGTAACATGGTATTTTCAGCTACGAGGGGCTAGGGTTTGTCTGAGTTTGAAAGAGTGTGAGCATGTGTGTATGTGACTTATTTTTAAATTTGATTTTCAGTTCTTAAGATTCGGTAGACAGCCTCTTGGGCGTCAATATTTTGTCACCATTGTAATGCGCCTGCACTATATAACTGAACGATGCAAGTAAGCAAAGACATTATCAATATTTGCAACAAAAACCTATGGGGTTGTTTTGGGGTGGTTTTTTTCCTGAAACAGAAAAATTAGGGGGTTTAGTAATACGCACAATTATACTGGACAAGGACATCCGGATAAGCAGACTTTGATGTGCCTAAGTTTTCTAACATTGACATTTGCAGTAATCACTAACATTAAAAACTGGAACTCACAGAATCACAGCCTGGATGAAGTTGGCAGGCACCTCTTGAGATCATCTAGTCCAGCCCCTGTGATCAAGCAGAGTCACCTAGACCAGGCTGCATCTCCAGTATGTCCATGTTTCTTTTGTAGAGCCCACTGCTGGTGCCAGCACCCCATATGTCTCACTAGTGCTTCGCAGAGAAGGAAGGTCACCTTCCTCGACCTGCTGGTGACACTCTTCCTAATCCAGCCCAGGAGGCTGTTCTGCTGCTTTGTTGCACAGGGACATTGCTGGCTCCTGTTCACCTTAGCATCCACCAGGAAAACCAGGGTCTTTTCTGCAAAGCTGCTGTTCAACTGCTCAACAGTGCAGGAAGTTATTCCTTAGCTGCAGGACTCTGCTTTTTCCTTTGCTGAACCTCACAAGGTTCCTGCCAGGCCATTTTCCAGCCTGATAAAGTCACTGCATTGAATTCCACATGATCTATGCTTTGATAGACCTTCTTAACATTGCCTCCAGTTATTTCATCGACACTTCTGTTAAACAGTAACAGTATACATCATGGTATACACGACGAAGATATCCTTATGTTAATTTTACCAGTACTGAGCTACTGTCTACTATTTTAAGTACCCACATCACACTATGCTGTGACAACTTTCTGCACCTTATCTATAGGTCACCAAACTGTTCGCCATCTTTCCAAGATCCTTAACAAAACCACAAAACTGTATGATAAGAGTGGGATGTCTTAATCCTCCTCCTCAAGGAATTTTGCTGTAGAACTGTGAAGTCTTCTCCATGTTTATCCTCCAAGTTTTCACTTATCAATCTCTCTTGATAATTAAGTTTGCCGTTCTGGATGACAACTTTGGTATCAATAAATGGAGTATTTTCAGTTTCCTTCACCCTTCCACACAGACTTATTCTTACAGTTACTCTTCTGAATCCCTGTTAAATCAAAACAGACATATATCTCAATACAGGCAGTACGTACCCAACAAACCACTGCACTTTTGAACTCTAATTAGATAATTCAAAGCTGCTGAACCATCATAGAACAGCAGCATCAGTTCAGAATAGCAATTTTGAAAGGTAGTTTGAAAACACAAATCAGGCTAGCAAGCTATGCTTTCATTTACTGAAAGCACAGAAGTAAGGCTTTCCTCCAACACAGGCTGTAGGCCTGGGCAGCACAGCGTAGGTTAAAGGCGGTTTCAGCTGGCGCTGAGTCTTAGGACAGACTTATGTCAGTGAAACCCATGTACTGGAAAAGCATAACCCTTTTAAAAACAGTGGTTCAGGAATAACAACATACCAGAAATTATCATATTCAACCAATAATTTTCTTTTTCCCCTATGATAAAATTGTTACAGTAAAGCGAAAGGTATATACAGGAGAACACTGCAGCCACTTGGTTTCTGCTTCCTGCGACATTTACCGCCACAGCAGATGAGCACTCTAAGAACGCTTTACGCAGACATACCATTTATCTCTCTTGATCAAAGACTGACACTGCACCTTAAGTTTAGTACACAGCGCATGAAAACCATTTTAAAGAGTCCTAGAAGTGCTCAGTCTACTTCACATTTTTACCTTTAGAACCCCAATTCTTAAATAAAATCCACACTGAAAGTATGATGATAATGTTAAGACCCTCCACAATACACACGTAACCAAACCCATCAGCTTCCTAAGAAAAACTATCCAAGTGCTTGAATCTTTCCCAACTGCACCTCATGTCACTACTGGACCCTTTCCTGTCACTAGATTAGATCAAGTGTGTGGTCTTCTCCTTACACTGTTACATCTTAGCTCCAGATTTCTTGGGTTCCGCATTAACTCTTTCCTTCCAACAGGCTACCAGTGAATTTCTCACCTAATACTTTTTTTGCAGCTGACCCTTACAGCTCCGGTTTGTCGCTACGCCCAACCTCACTCAAAAGTAGTAGGGAGAGGTGGCCACAGGGAGCTGGCTACAGCTCCGTTACTCGTAGCTGCTAGGGATAAATCAGAGATGTATCTCAACTGCTGTGAAAGACAGTAGTAGAGATCTAGATGCAATACAGCTCTGCTCAGCCTTCCCCTGCTTCTTTGTTTCCTTTTCCTCAAGGCACACAAAACATTTCCAGCAAAAATACTTCAAACCCATGTCAGACTCTCAAGTCATGACATTAATAAAGCAATTAATTATTGTCTTCTGAAAGTGGATCGGTTTTCCAAGTGTTTATGTCACCAAACATTTTTCAGAAATCTGAAAGCCTATCCCTTTATAAAAGAAAAAGATATTCTTAGGCAAGAAAAAAAAAACCAAACAAACAAAAACCCACCACCAAAGCCAAAAAATACCCAATTAGCTGAAGCTTTCACAAAGAGCAGTAAGAAAACTCAAAAACTCAAGATAAAACAGAAGAGTTGGCAAAACTGCCAGCTAGCCTCTCTCTTTCATGTCTGGGATATTATTTTCACAGGAATGCCCCAGGATAAGAGTTCCTGTGCACCTTATGGCTAGATGCACAGACTGGCAGCGGGTAGTAGTCCTGAGGGAGAGCTTCCTACCAGGCACAGCACCCAGATGGTGCACAACACTGACCTCCTCCATGGTCAAGTTAATTTTTGTATCAAAAATTGGCTTACAAGAATTACTTTTTATTATCTTTATAATTACTTTAACAGGAGCTTTGACTGGGAGATTTGACTGGTGAGGATAGTTGTTTTTCTTGGTCTGAAATGAAGTGTTTGTTGACATAAAGCTACTCTGTACTTAAAAGGCCATTTATTCCCAACTTTTGGGTTATATATTTCCAAATCACTGAAGAGATAAGTACCCTACCTATTAATTTACTGTTAAATTAGAACAACTAATTGAAATTGCATCCACTTAGTGGCGGTACTAACACTTTTTAGCTGCTGGACATGCCCATTGCTTTGTGTTCTGGCATGTACTTCTGCCCCAGGATACTGCGGTGCCAAGCTTGCTGCTTGTAAGGGTGCCGGCCACACACAGAACAGGAGGGAATTAAGGCTCAAAGACTTCGCCACAGTGTTCTCTACTATCCCAAAGTAGAAATTGCCCCTGCATCCACTTTAAGTATTAATAGTGCCAGCCAATACTCAAGATCATAGAATTAGAAAAAAACCAACCTGTTACTGCAATGGAAGTACAAATATCTTTGAAATACTATAACTACCAATTCTTTTTCGTAAATGGATTAAACTGAACTTTCTTGAAGGTTTTAGAATATATAAAACAATTAAGAAAGATTTACAATAGTTTTACTTGCCTATATGTAACCAAAATAGAAGACGACATAAAAAAAAAAAACAGAAGTGCTGAATTTTAAAGTAACCTTGTCATTTTTTACTACAATCCATTTTTAATTTTGTGGGACTTATAACATAATAGATGTTAGTTATCAAGTCTTATTAGCATAATAAAGAACTATAACCTGCAGCAGTCAGAAAACTAAATTACTGCCTTTACATTTCACTATTACATTGACAAATCCATTGACCTTTACATTATGTTACGTTTAAAGGTTAAAAAAAAGCATTATTTGGGGGTTTATTGTCTTTTTAGATACAAAGTTGCCACTGAAAGGTCTATCGAAGGATAAATGATTGATACAAGGGGGGAAGGGAGCTTAATTATTAATATCATGAGGGAATTTAACACGGCAAGTCCTCCACAAGGTCAAGACTAGATATTCCCGTGGGAACAAACAGAGAACACAAGTGGCAAACAACTCTTTGGCCTTTCTAGGGACACTCATCTGAGCATGGCATCTCGGGTAGTGGTATTTTTTAAGTTTTACCTTGCACTGATAGCATCTAAGAGAGAGGTAAAACAGAGCAAAGCACAGGTTTTATAGTCTCTAACACGGGATCTGTTGCCTAGCCACTTCTGATATTAATGGAATCATTACCATCAGAATAGAATAGTTCAATTGGAAGGGACCTACAATGATCATCTAGTCCAACTGCATGACCACTTCTGGGACTAACAACATCATAATAGCAATTACAATCATTGCATTATAGTTATAAAAACAATTACAGTTATTACAATATCTTGCAAAGCAAGTTTGGACTTGAGAACGCTAATGGTTCATCAAGTCCAACTACAGTCTTGGTAGCTCATCCTCAGGTATGGAAATTATTGGGATGAATTTGCCATTGGAGGAAATAAAACACTAGAAGTGTTTTACCCTTCATCTTGGGGGGGAAGTCTTATTTCCACTTCAGTTTATTAATTTCTCTCATCTTTGTCCCTATGTATTCCAGATGTTGGGGGGGGGGTCCATCTTCTAGGCAGAAAGGAATGAGCTGGACAGAATACAAAAACCCCTTCCATTTCTATCCTGATGCGGTTTCAGTATCCTTGTGGCAGTAGCACCTATACTCACAAGTACAGGGACAAATCTGCTGAAATTTCTTTTTATATGGGTTTTCAACCAGCCCTATTCTTTGGCTTGCAAGCAGTATGCTAACCTGGGTGTTTGCTGACTGATCTGTTAGGATGATGTTAAACTCACTGTGCATTTTTCACTGACTGTCTACAATGTGGCATATTGATTTTGCCTTTCCCTAGTTCACTTCTAAAACCTACAGAGTCAAAACTGTTACTTATTTGAAGCTTTCTGCTTCTCCAGCCCTGTTCTGACAGATATCTGTGTTCTGACACCATCTGCTATCTTCATATTCCATCACTGAACCACAGGCTAGCACTTCTGCTGTGACAGCTTTTGAGGTGTAAAATACACTTCTCTTGACATCTGCCTCAGCTCATCCATCCTCCAACAAAAAAGGTCCGAAAATACTCTTGAGAGATACTTTACATTTTAATTTCTCTATCGGATCCTTCTTCACTAGGAGGATGCCAACTTTCTCTGGTTTATTGTCTCTCTATTTTGAGGAGAATTCACTTTTTTTGTATACAAGCTCACAGCGCAGCAGACAGGGAACACCCGATATGCCAAATTAGTGCTGCCTATTCCTGTCTGCTGTCTGTAAAAGCACAGAGAAACATGCACGTGACCCTTATAGGTGTAAGGGGGCTAGACACTCCAACTCTTTTGACCACAATGACACACTCCAGTTAAAGAAACCGTCTGCTCCCCTAAAATGAAAAGGAAAATACAAAGCAAGCTCATTACATGAGTTATGGTCTACTGGACTAGGAAATAAAAGCTAATCCCACCTGAGACCCCACCTCTGCACACAATAAATCCAGCTAATATCTTCACCTTTAGAAGTTTTGACAGCATTTACCCTATTTTCTCACAAAAGTATCACAAGTTACTGCCGTAAAAGCACTTTGACAATCCAGGATCGAAGACGTAGCTCATTTTCCAGCCTCTCTCAATTGTGAGGCAACAGAGCTGTTCTAGAGCATGGAAAGACACCCCTAATGACAGGAGAAGTGAAGGTTGTGCCTCCTTCTTTTCAAACTGTATCTGACCATCTGAAAATCAACATAAAGAATATATGAAGCATATTAGAATTAAGTGGCAGTAGCCATGAGTAATAACAACACGAATGGCTACTTATGAAGGTCAAAAAAATGTCAGTTGCTCAAAACATAGTGAAAGAAAAAGAGCCTGAGAAAGTATCAAAATTGTAAAAAAAGAAAAATAGCTATGAACCGATGAACTTGCATTTTCATTAAATGCGAAAAGAGAATCTGTACTGTTGAATCCAGGAGTGGTGTTACTTTACAAATTTGAGTAATACAAAACAACATAGCAAGGAGCACTTTTAAAATGTTCAAAGAGACAAAACCACAAATCTAATGTGCTGTTGTCATTCAGCTCAAGAAACACTATTACAATTCATTTCTTACAGGCTTCTTATAGGGCTTCAGACACAATTAACCCATAAAAAAAAAGATATGTGATGGTAGGTGTTTGACATCTTGCCAGAGACTGGACACAGTAATGTAGTCTGTAAGAAGCTTTATATTAATACAAGTATACCTATTTCCATCTCTCCACCATTCCAACATTCTCATCTCATTTTTTAGGTCTTCAGTTGCTCATTTTCCCTAGCCATGCCTTTCGGCAATACATCTGCACATAATTTACAGGGTGGGGGGGAACCAACACAACAAACACTTTTTCTCCCAAGTTCTACATTTGTAATCTTATTAGTTCTTGTCATATGTATTTCTAAAGCTTGTGCTTACCTAATACACTGTACATATTTTCACATTCTATCCAAATTAAAGGCCTAGTCTGCATCAAGTAAAATAACCAGTTTATGCCTTTTATATAAGAGGTCCAGGGCCCTCAGAGTATTTGCTAATAGTCTGCCTACAGTAATTCCCAGCTGATCTAGGTGCATGTACCGAACTAAAGCACTTCCCAATTTATCACCAGCATGCTGACAAACATCTCTCCATCAGCATTAATTCATGAAACAGGCCTATACTATAAACCAGTAGTTAAGTTCTCTTCTTTCTGGCTATTATAAAAATCCTTACTTGCTTCCAAGAGAGGAGGTCTCTTCCTTGAATAATCCTAACTAATCTATCAATACATTATCTCAAATTTCTTTCAGAGTCCTGTAAAACGAAGATACAGGGATACCTAGGCCTGCTACCTTATTTATCACAAAAATTATTTCACAAGTATCCACATAGTACTACATTTCTAAGTGAGTGGACAGATACTTAAGATAGTGTAATTTTAGTCCGTTTGGAGTTTTGTATTTCTCTGCAGCACATAACGCATAATAAAAGCTGTGCAAAATATCTGTTACCTCTTATGAACAATTAATAGCTGTAATGCCAGAAATTTTAAAACTTTTTGCTAGAATTTGTCTGTACTAACATTCTACTGTTACACATACAATGTCCTCAGTTACGTATATACGCATTTGAAATACACTTTTGTTTGCACCCATACTTCAGATAAATATTGTAGTTTGTTCTACTTTATCATTTTGCAAAGTTACTCACCTAATCTCTAACTGCCTTAAAAAAGAAAAAGATGACCAAAAGAAACTATTTGCTTATGTTTTAATTCCAAGATTGAAAGGACCTATGAGATCAACCTCATGCAGTTTTATGGGTTTTTTTTAATTTGTTCTGGTTTGGTCCTTTTATGAGGGAAAGTGTCACCAATAAAATTACCTATAATTACACTCTGCCAACATTCCATAGGATTTCTTACTTGACTTAAATGAGTTAAAATGGTAGTCACAGGATTCTGCTCAATCCCTGGAGCTATTACTGTGTTGCCCTAGTCCCATGTCCCATAGCCCAAAGTCTTAAACTCGTCCTGTTGTTACGTCTCTTCGCCCTTTCTGCTTTCCCCAAAAGCTGTAAGTTCACCTCCACCCTGCTTAGTTCTACTGCCGCTGCCCAATAAAACCCTTACGGTTACCCTGAAAAATGGACCAAGCATTGAAGCAACTTTGCAAAATCATATTTCAGGACTCCCACACACCATTTCCCGACTCCACGCAGGATCTTCCTTCTCTTAATTTCTACATAGACCTTTCTGGTTGCTTCAGAATGTGTCTGTTCTTCCTTCTTCCTCCATCACATGAAATGAAATCCTATCTTCCTCTCATGATTGTCTTTTTCAATTTTCTTAACTAACTTTAATATTAGATATTTTTCTTATCTTCCCTCCCCCTTGTCTTTTGGATTGTTTCACTCTTAAGCTAACAGTTTAGCAATCTGTGCCCTTTGGTGTATTCTCACCATGTGTTGAAGGAAAACTGTTTTTTTTAATACTCTTCCACTAAATTCAATTTCTCAAAGATTTAATCCTGTCCTTTCTATTCTTTATGATGTCCTGCTGTTCTTGATGTGCTTAAAGGGAAAAAAAAAAGTATCCTATTTTATGTTTTCTGTTTCAAGACAGACTGTAATCTTCCTCAGGTCTTTATTCCTCAGTGTAGCTTGTGACAGGTCTTGAAACACCAGTACCAAATGTTCTCCCAGACTAAGATCAGAAAGCTCTCTAGCTTGCTTGCTTTTTTCTTTTTTCTCAAAAAATGACTCTTTTTTCCACTCAAAATGGTGGAGCCTTCAAACTGTATTATGATGTTTACCTGAACTGAGAATAGGAAGAGTGGTAAAGAAAGAACTCTATGCCCTCCTCTACCTATGACCCCTGCAATTCTATTCTATTGTAGAAAGGCACAGGTCTTGCCTTAATACTTAGCTCATACTCCTCCTTCTGAAAAATCCTCAAAGTCCTCAGCATTTTTAGTTTCACAATTTTCTCCAGCCTTTTCAAAAATCTTTTCCTTTCTTTGTTGTCATATTGATTTTATTTCATAAAGCTACTCTATTTACAGATCTTTACTCATATTTATCTTAAAGTATTTTATTTTTGCCTCCAAATTTTAACCTCCTATTCATTCCTCTCAAGCTTCACCTGCTACAGACTTTAGAGATTTGATGTAACTGCATTCCTTGAACAGAAGTTTACCAGTACTTCAACATACTTCACAGATGATACCATAAAAAAGTTCAGTGATTGTGCCTCTCCAGGATTAAAACATTGCAAACTTTACCAAGCTTATGAATATCTATTTTCATAACAAAAAAATAAAAATCTCTAAACTTTCATTTGCTGGGAGTTTTAATTCTGCATTAAGTTTAGCACAGCATTTTCTTGGCACTGTTGGTAGACCTGAAGCTATTCAGGATAATACCTTTTCTGATCAAAGACTAGAAGAAAACCACAGACCAATCACCTTTAATTAGAGACACCTCTGAAAGCATACTTGCACTACTCTCAACTGACAGATGTTCTTCCCTGAACGCCAGCTGGTATCCAAACCATCCAGTTCACGCAGGGAGTGCTGTACTGGTACAGGTGACAGTTTTGGCAAACGACAAGTAGATGTCAAACTTGTAAAGATGGACATAACATCAAACTTCTGCAGCTACATTCAGCTCCCCTTTGACATCACCAGGCTTTGCACATGCCCACTTTGTGCACGTCTCATTGAAGGGTCAGTATCGCTCTAGGCAAGCATCAATACACCTGCCTCAGATGAGGGAGAACAGCACAGAAACACTGGACCTGCCAGAAACCTGCGTCAGGGGTGGGTGGTCCACAAAACCTCCACAGAGCACAGGTCCAGAAGCATGGTTGGCAGCCCACGCTGCTGCCAGCGGCCAGCTGCCCTGCACACGAGAAGAACAGCATTTCTCAACGTGGGGAAAGCACAGGCTGAGTCGTCTTGCATCCAGCACACAGACTGAAAAGGAACTAGAAATACTGTGATCAGAGATACTGTGGGATGAAAAGAGCTGGGCAGGGACGGTGGACAAGCAATAATGCCTGAAAAAGAGTGAGCAAGCATGTGCTCCCTTGCCTTCTCCTTTGGTAAAGCTCAGTAACCGCCTTTATCCCCTTTCCCTCAATCCCTTGCTTTCCTCCAGAATTCTGTCTATTTTGTCTCAAAGAAAAGATAACAGCCCCTTCAACATGAGAGCAGGATAACCATCCATCAGCCAAGGCACCTCAAAACCGCCCATCAACTGCAGGCTTGGAGAACCTGGGAAGGAGAACGGGTTCCTCGTTCCCAGCTCTAAGCCCAACACAAACATCGTGCTTGGCAAGATGACGCCTGCAGATCCTTAAGGATCCCTAAGAATCTTAAGATCCTTAAGGATCCCTTTGGTTTTACAGTGTGTCCTTGATATTTAAGGATCCCAAACTCCACGTTACTGTAACACATTTGCAGGCTCTGGCAATAGAACAAAGCCTTTATAACCTTAAAACAGACAGCATTTTAGTGACATTTAGTGTCACCAAAATGAAAAATAATTGCTGGCCATTGGCTATAAATTAAGTATGTTTATTTTGCCTATATTTACTAGAAATTGTAAATAGCAAGCAAGTCAGAAATCACGTAAATCATGATCCTAGCTAATTAAATTCTAGACCTAATGGACTAAAATTTATTGACAGCTCAGTAAAATGAATTAAGAAGTGCAGTAACTGCATTTGTTGAAAGTAATAAAGTGTTGTTAGGTTTCTTGTAGTGGTTTTTTTTTTTGGGGGGGTGGAGGTTTGTTCGAGGTTTTTTTTGCTAGTACTTAGAAGATTATAAAATTGCTCTGGGCTGCGCTGTTAATGTACAACAGCCAATTACTATTCTTTAATCAGAAAAGACATTCTTATTTATTGGAAAATAACTTACTTGGACTATTGTTTCCAATTCTTATTCCCTCTTAAGAAATTGGACACTTACTGGACACTTTCAACTGAGCATACTGAAATCTAGGAAGGCAATAGAGAGATGTTTGTGAGATACATGTGCTAAATTACTTTTTATTAGCTTTATTCAGTCATTTCAGCATTCCCATCCTGTAATTTGGAATGAATGAATGTAAAGATCTTTGCTATTAAACTAATAGTCTTCACAGTGGGAGAACCCATGTGTTCAGACCTGCGCTGAGATTTGCCATATGGTTGGCAGATCATATTTTATCTTTACTTGCAATGCACATTAACTTCTGACCAACCCAT
The DNA here is from genome assembly GCA_013399095.1 of Psophia crepitans. NCBI lineage: Eukaryota > Metazoa > Chordata > Aves > Gruiformes > Psophiidae > Psophia > Psophia crepitans. The sequence goes on from VWZZ01000012.1 coordinate 63,185, forward strand.
CCATTGACTGGTTCAAGTATTAAGCCCAGGAAGAGAAATCACAGAAAGCAGCTACTCTGGCAACAAAAAGACTATAAAGGAGAAGCCTGAAGGAAGAGAAACATTAATGAAATCAAAGGAATAAGCTCCAGTGCTCTGTGCTAAACAATAACAATTCGGGCAGCGATTAAATAGCAAATAAAAAAAAAAGAGAGAGTTAAAGGAAGAAAAAATGTGCAGCTGACTCAGAGCAACATTTTATTGACAGCTATATTGGGACAAAAAATATGGTATTTTAAGGCACAGAGAAAAGGACATTACTAAAATAGCTAGGATGCTGAATGCAGGAACTGGAAATAACCAGATATATAACCATGGAGAGTGTGTGGGGCGGGGAGGGAGTAGCTGGAAATTTCCAAGGAAAGAAAAGAAGGTTTCTGAGGTTAACGATAGATGAAGAAAAAGGAGAGATGTCACTAGCATCTGTGCTAATTAGCAAGTCTGAGGATTTGTATAGGACTTCCAGAGATGACCTCCACCTCAGCTGCAAAGGAGCAAACAGATTAGCAGCTAATTATGTGAATAAACTTCCATATTATCAGTGATGGTCAGCACAGGAATTGCTTATATCCACCTTTAACGAAGCTATACAACTGAATAACAACTGTGCCCTTCGTTTCCACATATTTCCTGCACAGTGGGATGGTAAATTCTCTGGGAATACTTTCTACTTTGTGCGCCTGCAAATGCTGAGCATGACCTATTTCTTCTCTCAGCTGCCTCCACGTTTGCCTCCATTTGATGATTTTTAAATCATGTTTAAATTACTTGGTACTTTTCTGTAAAAGCAATCATCAAATACTTTAATTAATTGACAATATGTATCCTCATTAGCCCAAATTGAAGGTCCAAGTCTAACACATTGCCTTTAACAGCGTATGATACCACACTTATCTTTCTGGTCCGCCTCCTAAATTCTGAGCTCCACCATAAAAAAAAATCCTATTTTATTACTACACATATTCATAGCTTCTTCTTTACTAAAATTACTTCTTCAGTGAAGAAGTTCCTGCAATAATAGTATGCCTTAAGTCCTGAAAGCAGGAACACTTCATGTCACTCTAAAGCTCTTCTCCAAGAACCCCTTCCACAATGCTCAGCAAGAGGGAAAGCCAAGGGTGGAAGAGGAAGCCGAGAGCTGGGCTGCGTGGAACACCCAGCAGCAGAGACTCTGGCCTCAACCCAGAGCTGTGCAGCAGGACACACACCTCACCAGTCCCTAGCATTTACAGACTTGGAGAGCAACAAAAAAATATGTGTAATAAAACATTTATGAATCCTAAAAGAACTAGTCTGTATTCAGTTGTAGCATGTATTTATAGCATACAGCCCCATATACCTCACTTCAGGTCCCCAGGGCCATTTTTCTGTATATATACTGTTATCTCAGTGAACACCAGCAGAAAAAGCAATTCGGTTGACAAAAAGTTTCCCAGTGACTACTTTAAATCTGTCATACGGTTCTTTTGACAAAAACATACGAGAATCCTAAAGAAAACTATGGGTTAAGCAACCTAACTATCCCCTTCAGACCCATAATAAGGGAAAAATCAGTTGAAGTATCTCAGACACTGCAAGTCTGGCTTTAAATCACTGTTGATCAAATCAGAGACACTCAACTTCAACTCTTTTCTTGAGCCCTCCTACGCTGCCAGTGGGGTTGACAGAGTATTACTGCCTTTAATTCTCCTCCTTGAGACACGCCATGTGAAAGTATCGGCATTAAAAAAAAACAAACACAAAAGTTTTTAACTGCAAAGTATTAAAGAGTTAACCCTGCAGTCTGTGACAAAAATAGGAAGGGATGCCGGCTCACTCTACACTGATTATCAGAGCCAGTACTGCATGCTTATCTCTCAATCTTCCAGACCAATTATGTACCTACTGAAACAATTTCAGTTCCTCAAGAACTATAAAAAACACCCTAAGTAATTGTAAGAGAAAGATCTTTGGATCATTGATGCCTCTTAAAAGAAGCCATACATAGCAACATGCAAAAAAAAAAAAAGGCAAGCTGCTTTACAAACTAGGTTCTCTAGGAAATCGTTTCCACTGTGGATGAAAGTACTGATCTGCAGCGCCCTGCTTCAGAGTGCAGCGAGCGGTGCCTGGGGAACACACAAAAGCTTTGGGGTAGTGTTCTAGAGGTTTTCTAGATGCCTTGTGCAAGCAAACTTTCCCTTCTGTCTCTCCTTTGGAAGGAAAAACAAAGTGAATAAAAGAGATGAAGAGAATACAGAAATCTTTCAAGTCCTCCTCATTATTCCCAATGAAACCATCATATATATACAAAACTGAAGTATTAAGCAGGAGCTGCTAAAACACATTTTGATTTGTCAATCTCAGAAATTTGACTAAAAGAGCACTGGAGAAAAAAAGACAATTAACTGCAACACAATCACTTTTTTATAATCATTTATCACAATCTTTTATTCATATGTAACAAATTTTGTGCCCCACAACAGCTCCTACATAGGTATATGCTGCGTACAGAACCACAACCACAAGGTTTTCTGTATAGGAATACACTGCATGCAAGCCAAGCATTAGTTCAAAACATGTACACATCCAAAATGCAGCCATCTACCACTTAAATTAGAGAAGCTGCAATCTTTATTATCAAATATCATATATCAGGATCCTTTATCTTCACTTGTAGATACTGGGTAAGACAGCTGCCCCACATGTCCTTTCACCCTGATGCGGCAACATGACAAGGCATTTGGCAAGCCACAAGCAGGGGAGAGCAGCAGCTAAAGGCATGTAGCAAAGGGCTATGAAGTCTTAAAGACACTACGTGACACAGGTGGCAATAGCAGCAGCAGATGAACAAACTCAGTATGGTTAGAAAACAGTAATAAATGCTTTACTGTTTACGGGCTGGAAATACCCATATGCACCACCACAAGATACAAGCAAGAACCAAGGAATAAATACATACACATACACACTCTATAACATGATTGTTTTTAAATGGAAAAATCTTTACTCCCAAACCCTAGACCCCAGTAGAATTACACAGCACTGGGTTATTTTTTGCTTCCTCTGCATCTCAAGAAAGGTCATAAGTTCGAGGGGAACAGGTACAAATGTGAGAACATATTTTACTTGCTGGTACCACAACTGGCAGATATAAGCCATACATGGCCAAATGGATCATCTTAAAATTCTGCATCATTCAAAATCCTCAGCCTGGGGAGGACTTTTCTTGGAGAGAAATCAGAAGGAAGAAATGATATTAACTTATCAAATTCTTAAAACACATCAATTTCCTTTGACCCATTTAACCCCAGAAAAGGCCCGGCGCTTTGTACAACCCCTTAGGCAGGATCTTTTATTTTAAATTTGGAAAGAAGAAAATGCAATATTCTTCTTTCATTAGTTATAAATGTATTACCTCTTTCCAAGATAACCAGTGTGAACAGAGAACTCAAACTAAGCAGATGCTGACCTATGATTCTCAACAGTATACACTAAGGTTGGAAATTTTAAAGGAAACTAAAGTGATAAGATGCTCAAATCTCACTGAATTAAATTGGAGTTTGTCACCCAATTCCTCCAGATTGGTTTGAAAAGCTTATGTTGAGCAATTGCTAATAATAAACAGAAAACCTATTTTAAAAATACTTAAGCTGTCCAGCAATGTTTCACAAACAAAAGGAATTAAATATGCACAGGTTCATCTCAATTCCACACCCTCCGCTCAACTCTGTGTGCCCTATAAATAAAAGGCAAGATCAGACTTCTCAAATGGCTTAACATATGGCATACCCTTCCATGACAAATCAAAGAGAGATCAATGTTTCTAAGCCCTTGTATCTTTGCTGTACAGCATGGTCCCCTGGGTTACAGAAACTTCTGTCGCTGAGTCTTCCATTATTTACATATTTAGCAAGATACACGCTCTCCTAGCCATTACAGCTGTCAACAAAATATTATTACTATAACTGAATTTTATGTTTGCAAATGATTAAAAACCAAACATCATTAAGTCAATACTTACAGAAGATAGGTGAATTTGGTTCTTTAATTCCTGAACTTTGTCTCTCAAGGGAGCCTGTTTAAAATATTCAGAGCACTTCACAGTAATTTCCAGTCCCCACAGAAATAAGAATTCTTAGTGGAGCTTTCAGTTCACTTTTCATGCAAAGCATTTAATTTTATTATCAAAACAGAAAAAAATTAAAGACATTAGGAACATGTGATTTCAAAAATAATCTGGCACCTATGATTGCTTTTCTAGATTTCATTTTGAGACTATTTCATAGAGCAACAAGCAAAATAAATTCAAATTACACGACACTTCACTTAAAGAGGTATTAGTAAACGTTTATAATACCAAAGGTTTTTTTCATATTGCAGTCAAAGATAAAAGGTGGCTAGATCCTTTGTTTAGTAAGCTAAATACAGCAGGAAGTTTCCCTACAAACCCCTGCACAGAAGCTGCAACACTGTGGAAAAAAGCACTCCGCTCCTGTGGCTGGATCCCAGAGGCACTCCAGGCATATCAGCTCAGGAATAAGAGCTTCGCAGAGTTTCTGGAACCTTGTTCTCATCGCTTTGTTATTTATACCTGTGTAAGGAGAGTCTAAAATACCATCAAAAGATTTCAACGGCATTTAAAAGTCCATTCTGTGCAGAAAGGCCAGGAGCTTTTGAACAATGATTTAAAACCTCTAATTATTATTCCACTGAAAACTTAATAAAAGAATTATATAACAACTCTCACATTATTCAAAATTAACTGTTTCTACCCATCATCATGTGAAAAATGAAACTGAAAATACATGACAGAAGAGCTACAGGGAAACTTTTGGTCTAAAAAGGTACAATGATCACCATCTTTGGCTTATAATTATTTGATCACATGCCTCCATCTCATACCCCTGCGCTGAGAAAAAGTTTAAATATTATGCACTTCTAGGCAGACGTTCCCTGCTGCAGAGAGTGGCCATCAGACAGCAGCAGCGAGAACTGACTTCATACATACATGAGGTCTCTGGCAGAACCTTGGACTTCAACCACAACAGACTGTTTCCCCATCAGAGAGGCTCCCCACAAAGTTTAACCCAACCCATGGGTCCGTGAGCACGTGGATGGCGTGAGCAGCAGGAACCCAACTGATGCTGCTCTAGCAGCACCCTGCAACTTTTTTTTATATGAGTGCTTTGAGAGATATTAGGAAGCGAAACTGCAAGCCTCTCAGGTAGGATAATGTCTTTTAAGTAAAATGTACCTAATTCTATTTAATAATATCTATTGTCTAGAATAGAATAGAATCATTAAGGTTGGAAGAGACCTCAAGGATCATCCAGTCCAACCATCCCCCCCCCACCTATTACCCACTAAACCATGCCCCTAAGTACTGCGTCTAACCTTTCCTTAAACACCCTCAGGGATGGTGACTCCACCACCTCCCTGGGCAACCCGTTCCAATGCCCGACCACCCTTTCTGAGAAGAAATTTCTCCTAATCTCCAACCTGAACCTCCCCTGGAGCAACTTGCAGCCCTTTCCCCTTGTCCTGTCACTAGTTATCTGCGAGAAGAGGCCGATCCCCATCTCACCACAACTTCCTTTCTACCTAGCTGATAATAGTACACAAAGGTTGGAATAATTCTTGCACCTTTATTTTATGGATTATAACACATTTTCCATCAGCATTTGGCACATGAATTTACATGTCTGCTGTTCCATTTTCTTCTACCTTGCCTCTCCCTGTTTCACTCACACTTTTAGCAGTCTTGGGAGAGAGACCATGTCTTTCTCAGAAACATGCAAGTACTCTTCTGCAGTCTAACCACCCTCCCTTGAAACTCCAGTTAGTTTTCCCATTACTACATGTCATAGCAACCATGTCCTAAATATGGTGCAAACAGCTCCAGTAAAATAAGCTCCAATGGAACAGGCAGAGTTTAGGAATTTATTGACACAATATCCCCAAATGAAGAGTCCTCCAGTGACAGAGCACTGAAACAGACTGCCCAGAGAGGTTGTGGAGCCTCCTTCTATGGAGACATTCAAAACAAGACTGGACACATTCCTAAGTGATGTGCTCTAGGTGGCCCTGCCTTGGCAGGGAGGGTTGGACTAGATGATCTTTCGAGGTCCCTTCCAACCCTTGTGAGTCTGTGATTCCACAACTGTCCATCAGCAAAACAAAAGTGTTCCCTCTCCAATTGTAAATTATGAACAAATAAAAATTATAAATAGCAGCACAAAGCGGAATTCTCAGTCACTCCAAAGTTAGAGGATGTGGTAGAAAGGAATTCACTGATTTCTGTCAAAAACGCAAAATCCTTCCCACACGCTGTCCTGCTCAATGAACTTGCACAGGCCCACTTTGAGATCACAGTCAATCTGGAGGAAATTCAGTCTCCGCTTTGTACAAAAACATGTTCCCTGGACCTGCCTTTCAGATTCTTATCTTCGCATTTTGTGTGCAAAGACTATGCTGCCAAGGCTACTAAGTACAGCTTTCGGTCCTCGTTTCCTAAATGCAGGACCTTCTCTACTCCGAATGAGAACCCCGAGTGGTCAATGCCACGGAGCGGTCAGGACCTCCTTTGTTTCTTCCTCCTCCTAGGAAAAACAGCGTGGCACAGACTTTGAAAGGATGGGAACAGCTGTTCCCGTCTGAACAACCACCGTGCGGCTATTTGTTCTCCGAGATCAGAGAACAAAAAGTACTTTTTAAACTTCAACCGGTAGTTCTCTGGAGAGAACAGACTGCTTTCTGAAGAATAAATTAAGCATTCAATTAAACTCTACAACAGGTAAGTACTGTTCTTATCCTTTTGGGGAAATATGTTCAATGCTATTATTACAATCCCCTGCAAATAACTCCAATAAGTCACATCGAACTGAGAAATTCTCTTCTCAGTTCAAGCCAAGTGTTCAATATAAATAACACAGAGATTTAAGAAGTGAGAACAATGAAATAAATACTTCAGTTATTTTGCAGAATATTAAGAGATGCAGAACACTGGCACTACAGCAGACCCTGTTCCACCACTGCAGAGCTAGCTCAGTGGGCTCCTCCATTTCTGTAAAGATCCTTATGTGCATGAGGGCTTCCCATCCCGTTCCTGATTCTCTCCTTTCCCCAAAATTACAGATGCGTATATATGTATGAATACTGAGGTATTTCCAAATGCAAAACAATGCTATAGCAAGATGGCATTAAAGAATTGAATTGTCTCCATTGATGGAGCATCTAATTTAGGTTAAATGACCATGTTTATAAAATATCTTCAGGATTTGTTGTTTCTAGCATGATAACTCATCAACTACAGTTTAGCTTGCAGCAATTTAAGCAGAGAAGTTAATTAACAATAATTTTCAAACTGCCAAAAGCTGCTATAGGTTCAGTAAGTATTCTATATACACATGAGCATGACCTAAATAAATAAATAAAAATATACTGCTTCCAGACCACTGAGCTTATTACTGAAATTAATTGAGCAATATTGACTTGGATATTTTAATCATCTAGAATTGTTCAAGGCAACAGTAGCCTCTGAAGATACAAATATTCCTTTTATTTTCTATTAAAACACTGACCACAATTTAATCAAGCAGCACACACGTCTCTAGCTTCAATACATTTTAAGTGAATATTATACTGGATAGTAACCACCAGGGTGAAAGGAGTTCTCCAAGTGATTAACTTGACAAGGTAAAAACAAATAGAGTAAACCAAAGCAGTGAATCAATTTTTAAGGTTTTTACCCAATTTAGTTAAAATATATTTGGACAACCTAGTAAGGATGTAAGAAAAAAACCAAAACCAGCAAAAGTTGTGCCTGAGCATCATTCAGAAATACTATTTCATATAGGACTAGAAAAAAAAAATTATCACAACACCATGAAATACACTTTCAACTTTTGATAAAATACAGTTGTAAGCTTCTATTGAACATCTACTTTCAGTCTGGTTTTCTTTGCTTCAGGATCTAAAGATGCTGTGGCCTTCAACTCTGTTAATTACCTCATTGGGTCCAAGCCCTCTCAAACTGTAATGCTCTTTTATTATCTTACACAGTCTTTTCAAGCAAGCAAATCATTATTGCAGGACTGATCCTTTTTCATACTAAGACCCTTTTCAGTGTTAGAACAGAGACTTGCAATAAAGAACTGATGCAAGAGTAAACAACAGATAATTTATACTAAGTTACTCTGAATGAAAGCAAACATTTCAGAATGCCAAGCAAACAACAAAGAGTAGCCACTTGGATAGGATGACTAGATTGAGTAAACACTACTTGTGTAAGCATTAAAAGATTGTATCCACAAAGCACATTTATTACATCATGTCTGCCCTGTTAAATTTAGGCTGATGAAGAAACGTGTGTATATATACATATATATATATATAAAATACATGTAATGAATACACACCTTTTTTTCTGGATAAAGCCCCTCCTTTCGTGACCTACCAGTGTGCCATTATACCCAATCTAACAAGAGAGAGTGCGCTGCTGAAACAGTATCTTAAATCCCAATCACAGCATCATTTTCCTAGTTGCAGTTGCCAGCATCTCTGAAATATGTAAATGCCTGTAAAACAAAGACGTGCGGTAGCAGGTGAGAATGGCTTCCAGCTTTGCACAGCTCCTGAAGTTGTGCTACCAGAGTTGCCGATGGGATGTTGGCAATTGGTTGATCCTGCAGGAACCTCTCTAAGCTGTTCTCTGTTGGAAATCACTTGCACCTAGTACCAGGATGGGAAATACTGCTAATTGGCTCTGTCTATTCAGAGAATCCGAGCTGGAGTTGGCAGCCAAAGTAACTGGCAACAAGAATATTGTTAGCTTCAACACTTCCTAGGCTTTGCATCCAGGAGATGTCAGAGGCGTGTATATGAGTATCATTTCAGGGTTAACAGAACACGTTTTACTTCTGTAGGCAGTGAAAAAGATTTCATGCCAATTTTCCACAATTCATTTGGCATTACCAGAGTTCCTTTTGATTTCTTCCAGTGTAAATCCATCACTCAGACCATTTTTCTGCAGATAATAAGCTGAAGGACAAGCTATTACATCCCTTGGATGTTTTAGTCTGGACCAACCTTGTCCAGAAGCAACACCACTACAAACTTCAGGGTTTTTCAGCAAATCTAGCTTAGAAAACCTGCCTCAGTAACACAGCTGCAGAAATCCTGGAACAAAACTCACTTATTCACACTTTTTTCTTTTTGAGGAAATGCACATCTGTATGAACCTGCTCACATAACTATAACTTAGAGTGCAGAAAGAAAGCTTGACAGATGGTTACCAAATGAGAAGGATTAGATCAGGAGAAGAGTGCTTTCTTGAGATGCAGGTTCTTAGAACTGCTGAGGCAGAATCTAAAGTATGAATAATTTTAAACTGTCTTTCCCTCCCAGGAGGCTGGTTTTATGTGACAGAGTATGCCTGTAGTACAAAGGTGTGACTGCCACAGCTGAAGTGCTGCATTTAATAGTTACCACAGGCACCAGAACCTCTGGATTCACATCAGCTTGGATTTCAGTGTGGGGCAGTGTGCGCACGAGAGTAGTACGGCCGTGCAGGGGCCCATAACTGCTGCTCCTCTAGGAGCCCTGACCTAGTGCAGGTACGTCAAGCCAGGCTGGGAAATGCAGCACAAACTCAGTTTAAGGCCAAAGCAGAATTGTGAAGTTTACATGAAATTTCACTCAACCACAAGACCCATCTGGTCTCGGCTGTGCCATCCCCAGCACTCTTAGCCGGAATCCTCTGGTGAATCCTCTGTCCCCAGACAACTGCAGCCACTTGCCACCACCACAAGTCATGCAACAGCTTGATTAGCAGCAAAAGCCCGACCCCAAAAGCTGCATTTAAGATGTCAAGATTAAGGTGATTTCAGTGGGAGTCTACTGAAATTATGAATTTAAACACAACCATTAAGCCAGTAAAATTACATGTCAGTAGGTGTGATAATTGTCAGATGGAGGGGAAAAAGGAAAGAGGGAGCATAGATAAAAATTACAGCTTGGGCGTTCTGCTAGAATGATAAAAATATGTGGGATGGAACTGAGAAATGAGCTCCAAAGATGACCTAGGTGAAGAGAAATGTATGAAGACTGTAATTCCTCATATGACTTGAAGAGCTGGCAGCCAATTTTCAAGATTGGATAAATTGCCTTTGAGCAATGATTTTTTTTCATTTTTTTTCCAAATTCTTAGTAAGAACTGATATTGCAGCAGCGGTTAGTAACTCACAAGATTATTACACGTTTACGTGGAAAGTGCTCCAAATAGTATACTTCAGCCTTTCAGTGTAAAATCCTTTAGATAGATATGTACAGTCAGATAAATAGGTCATGGTCATCTGTGCAGACCATACACATCATGCTGCAGCACATATTGGTTTAGAAAGTGTCCTTCAGCCAGCAATATACAATGTAAAATACAGACACAGGCTGCAGTGTTTGAAGGAAAGCCATTTCAAAGACCTTTCAAGCAGTGACACGGGTTTAGAAAGGGATAGGCATTTAAAAGTATAAATTCAGAGACTGAAGAATAACCTGTTTGGATCAGAAAATGTATCACTCCAATCAGCACTGGTAATGGCGTTGCAAGTCCTTTTATTTCGTTCAAGCCTTCAAAGTTCCTGTACATCCACATCTTCAGAGACAGTCTCAAACCTCTGAACGTTGCAGCATAACAGAAAGCTCTGTATGGGGAAGCTTTTCTATGTGTCTGAAATTACATGAAGATGAGAAAAAGAAGTTAGAGGAAAAGAGGATTGCCAAGGTGAAAAGCAGGCATAGAAAAGAAAAAGATAATCCACTTTATTTCCAGCAGTTGCCATATTCATGAATTGCAAGCAAGTTCAGAACCTAAGGAAACGTATCATTGCCCAATCCCAGAGCTGCCTTTGAGTTCTCCCACACTGATCACTTAGTTAATCCATTTATGCACGTGGCCTGTTAGGACAAACGCAGTTGCTGTAAATTGAGTATTCAGATGCTCTGCCTATATCACTTAATCTGTGAAAACAAGAACTAATTAGATGCCTGGCTTTTTTTTAATTGTTATTTCAATTTTTTTTTTCCTCCCTAAACCTGTTGGAGTTTTTTCCAACTACAGAGGTAAATGTCTCGCTCACTAAGCCTGTGATTCCTGCATTGGTTGCTGTATAGGGAGACACTGAGCTAACCCTGGGATGCAGGAAACTGCTGAAACATCACAATCAAAAAGAAATGGGAGAAAAATTAAAAAAAAAAAAAAGAGGAAAGTAAATTATTTGTTCCCTTTAAATATTCATTACTGCTGAGGGTATTTCCCTTCACCTTGTTAAACACATCTGAAATCCTGTGAATCTTTTGGACTTGAAAATGTTTATTGTTTTCATTAATTTCCACTTAATCAGTTCAGAATATTCAAGTACATGTTATCTTCTGAAGACTCAAAGGAAACTGTCAACAGAAACATTAAAACAAAGATTTCCAGAGGGACTCCTGGAATAATCACGTTGACACTCTAAAGCTGGGGAGGGATTAAATGTTCTCAGGATGTCCCAACTCGAAGACTTTTGAATTCTGGGGAAGAAAAATTCTTAAGGACAACTAACACCCAATCTTGTAGACAGAGCTAACAAATATTAATAGGTGTTTGTGAGCACTTCTCTTATGCTACCAAAAAGATGCAGCGCGATCGGAAACTCCAGAACAGATGGACAAGCTTCTACCATGAAATAAAGAAGATGGAGAAAAAGAAAGACTTCTGATCACATTCTGAATGGATTTATATTTGTTATATTTTGTCTCTTTTTAACCAGAGACCTGAATTCTTCCCTGTATTTCGCACTGTATTACCACTTACACACATAAGAATAGGCATAAAACCACTTTCTAAAACAGGGCAGCTTTAGATGCTTCGTGGTGTAATTTAAATGTAAAATGGTATGGGATGAACAAGTATCAAGAGTCCTTTCCAATGCCTTGATCTTAAATGGCTTCTGAAAGAAACTTAGTAGTATCCATCACACAGTTCAAAGAATCAAGCCCAGTCAGGAAAAACAACATAGTAGAAGTTTCCCGTTATGAGAAACTGCTAATAACCACAAGAAGCAACTACATAAACTGAACCCAAATGATGAAATATGAATTCATGTAGAATTGTAAGTTATCTGCTGTGGAATTTCTCTGTTCAGTTTTTACATCGACTACATGTTTTATAATCAGCAGAAAGCAACAGAAACTAACTATATTTTGACTTTAACACGTCTTTGACCTTCCATGCAGATTAACTACTGTCAAAAACAGATTTTCAAAGTAATTAAAACCCTACCTTTAAGAATATACCCACATTTTCAGTTGTTTGTCCTTTTTGATACCAATATTTCAAATGTCTTATTTTTGTTGCAGTTGATACCTTCCAACCATAACTGCATAAAACATAAATCACTATTTCATGTATAAATCACTATTTCACAGCCACTCTTGTATGTCATGATCAGCCAAATCATCCTCTATAACAACACCTGCTAACTCCAAACAGCCTGGGAGAAAAATAAAAGAGAGTATAGCAACGTATTTTACCCACTGACACTATGCAGATATGTAGTTCCTCTTACCCCTCGATTAAATAGCCTATTTCTTGGTAAAGACACTTTATTTAGTCTAAAGACACAAATACCTTGATGTGTAGCTAATCTTAAAAATCCAGAGAGGAAGTTGTTTTTTTTTTAATAAAAGAAAAGAGATTATAATAGTTCCAAAAATTTCTTAACCATTACTAGAGAATGACAGTTGTATAAGGTGCAACACGGACTGCTGATGTGGAGAAATGAATACATGAGCCTGTGGAAGATGGGGGGAGAGAGAGAGAACAGGCAGACAAAAGTGAAACCCACTAGGAGGAGAGGAAAATAAAAGAAAGAAGTAGGCAGAAGGAAAATGAAGAAAAAAAAATAAGAAAAGCTGCCAGCCAGATGCCTTATTAAAGGAGGGAAGATGAGAAGGATAGGCATTTGGTAAGAGGTCTGCAATGTACGTGCTGTTACAGGGCAACTGCAACAGCACCCCGAGACTATTGATATTCAGGTTTGTTTGGTTTTAGTAAAAGTGAATTAAAGACATCCACAACATGCTTGTATTATTTTAAAAGCTTCTTTCAGCTCCTTTTCGCCATGTTCCCTAAAGTCCAAATATAGGATAAATTAAATCTTCTGAAGAACATTTCAGTTCTGAAGCGTGCTGTCATCTGCTTCCAGTGAGAATCAGACTTCATTAGCAGACCTGGAGGGCATGCTGCAAGGCACTTCCAGTGTTACAGCCCGCTACACAGAGTGGGGATTTGATCCAGGTGAGATCAGCATATGGGCAAACCAGTTAATGTTGCCGAATGTTTGAGTTCTGTCCGTCCCTGCAATTTGTTTCAATGATAACGAAGATGTGGAAAACAGTGCTGCGTAAGTGAATCACAGACTCACCCTGCCGAAACGTGTCTGCAGTCCTGAACAGGATATTTTGTAAAAGTTGCAAAAAATTACTGGGATGTACAACCCATGGATCAGGCTTTATATGGAAGTATAGAACTATAGACAGTTCTATAAATAAAATACAGAATCCATCAAATAATAATTTGGTTTCATATTTTTACCAATGACATCAGTCCCCAGAGAGCAAGATAACAGCTCAGCTCGTGAGATGTCTTTAGTGTGGCATATCAGGATAACTTTAGCTGTCGAATAGTAGTTCATTGGTGATTAGCATGATTTTTTTTTTATTTTTTGTAAACTATCAATGTTCAGCAGACCTTTAAACTCAAAAGGAACTGATCTGTGGTGCTCAGAACCGCCGATGTTACTATGCTGTTACAATCAAAACGGGATTTAAAAGTAGAAGTCATTGGTATAGTATGCTGTGCACTGATCGCTTGCATCTACCTTCACTTTCCTAAAACTAAATGCAACTGAAACGGTTTCCAAGGAGAACATCCAATTTACCCCACCATCAGGAAGAGGCAAACATTCGATGATAAAGCACTACCGTGAGTATATACACGACCTCAAGTTTGGGTCTGGAAACGGAAGGCAACAGCCTTCACCTACACAGGAGAAAAAAAAATCATTGGCCCCATTCACTACTTTTGAAAAGGATTGTTTCATTAATACAGAACCACTACACCCCAGGCTTAAGAATTATTAACTACATGTTTACACCTTCACAAACAAGTATAAGGAAGAATTTTTGGTTCTTTCTTCCTTACACACCTTCATAAATCTGGATATCCAAGTAATAGTTTCTCAGGTCATTTCCCACTTAATATTTATATTATTTAGAGAACTACATCCAGCAAACTAACCAAAATCTTTCCCTAACAAACAGATATCATTATTCATAACGCTAAAGATTTGACTTGGACTTTAAAGAAGTTTTTTCCCCACTTGACATAGGCTTAAAATGCATTGGGAACACTTATTTTCTTTCCAACTCTAACCCGTGCTATGAACCTACAACTCATTTTGTTGTAGTGAGATCTTTTTTTGTTTCAAGGCACTACTTGAGAAATAGCTGAATTATGTGACTTATAACCAAAACTACGATCCTGAGCAGTCCTCCTCTACTGCTGCCCAATTGCAAAAGTGCCTGTGTTTCTCAAATTTTATCTTAAATTCTCCAAGTGTCTAAAACTTCATTTCTTCAAATGTCGAGAGCAGTACTATACAGCCTAACATCTATTTTGATGATGTTTAGACCTTGTAATGTAAGCTTCTCACAACCAGATTTTTAAAAAAGCCCCTATTCACTGGCCAAAACATATACAATATTAAAAAACAAATTTGATAGAAACAAACCAATGACAACTTTCAGCTAACCTTTTTTTTTTAACAGAACATATTACCCACTTTTCATTTAATTTGTGCCTGCTCAAAAGACTTAATCGGCTGAAGAGTTTTAATGAGACAAAATAAAAATTTAAGATAAATATTTAAACTTCAATTTAGAAAAAATAAGTGAGTTTTCAAGCTTCTGTCATTTAGAAAGACAACTCTGCAACCAGCCCAGAGCAGAAAAAGAACTGCTACCCCAGAGAAAAAGTTTAAATGACAGTGAACAAAGATTTCAGCAAAAAATGTGATCACACTTTTAAAAGCTGTGTTTCTATTCTGAAAATTTAAAACACTGAGATACTTTGCTTGTTATGTCTAATAAAGACAGCTTGAGGTTTAAGAACAGTACAACCTGACAGTTCCACAAAATACCCCTGGATTCTGGAAGTCAAAATATCTTGGGATCTAGTTCCAGCTTCACCGTTACCCATGAGCTGGACACAGTCCACTCTCACAGCTATGTTATGACTCTGTAGGTTCTTCTGGGTTTTATGTTTTTTATTAAAAACAATGTTGTTTATTAAAACTGAATGTCTTAAGCCACCAATAGTAAGCAATTAGCCAAAGACAAAAGCAAAATGGAGAAACAAACTCTTTAATACGTATGTCAAAGCTCTAGGTAGACATTTTATGGGTCTTGGGACATTGCTTTGAAAAAACTTAATTATCATGCATAAGTCTAGATTCACATGTTTCTTTCTAGAATCGGGATCATTCAAAGGTCACTTGAGAAATCATCATGGAGCGTATACTTCATTACAGTCTGTGACACAAGTTATGCTTTCTCAGTAAACCTGGAGAAAAGAAAATATACCCCAAAGAACAGCAAGGTAATAAAATCTGACAATAAGAGAAAATTTATCATAAAAAAATCTAATAATGGCTCCTAGCACTTTTTAATCACAGCTACTGAACTGTTGCATCCTGAGGAACATGGCTTGTTTTAATTATTTATGGAGAGTTGATGGTTTATTTGGAAGAAAATGCAATTATATCCTGACACTTTAATCACTATCAGTTTGTTTTGCTCCCCTGCTACTGCTAAGAGGAAGGTTACCTTCCTATGGAAATTCTGACATTTCTATAATTGGTTTTGCAACTCTTCCAAGAGACTGAAAGTATTCATATTATTAAATTTGTGCAAAATTTGGGAGTTAAGATATTATTAAGATTGATGGCTAATAACACCAATAAACCAAACCTCCAATAGATTAAATTCCTTCCTTGTCTCCTTTCCTGTTAGGTACATGCTATATATAGTCTTTGGGAAGCAAAATCTCTACTGACAAAGATGGAAATCAAGCACAGCCCTTTAACAGACCCATTCAAATAGCTCCAATATCTAGGAAAAAAGTTCAGGAGAAAAAAAAATTTAAAAAAAAAAAATCGAAGACTGGCAAATCAAAGGCTCATAGGATGGATAAGAACTCGGCTCCACTGAAGTCAAAGGGAATTGTGCTAAATTTAGCTTTCAGGTCAGAGGTTTGTTCTTCCCAATTGATCAAAACCAGGAAAAATAAGTGACATTCTCAAAAATGCTGTGGAAAGCTTTGGCTGGTATTCAGAACATTCAGTAAAATATTCACACAGCTGTAAGCAGCTGAATTAAATATTTAGCTTCAAGATCAAGCTAACTCATTCAGCTGAGATTCTAACATTGTTTATGCGTAGCAACATGATGAACATGCTAACCATCCTTCGAGAGCACTACACACATGGAGCGGAAGGAAGAGGAAAGGAAAACACCGTAAGCAGTGGGACCAGATCACAAAGTTACTCCACAAATGAGAGGCAATCCTGATAATCGTGTCATTTCTAAGTGACCTGACCAAGCCTTGGCCACCACTGAGCCTTCACATCACAACTTTCAGCAGGACTAATGTTCTAGCTTAGTACTGAATGAGGGTTACACAGCTCCTGGCCAGCACGGGGCAGGCTCAGGCCTTTCCAGCCCTGGAGAGGGTCCCTTCCATGTTCTCCAAACAGCACAAGTAGCTCATAGGGACAAGTGAAACAGGTATCAAGTACCAGGCACTTAGACACCACACTTAACAGGGACATACATTTATTTACCACCACCACACACACCCACCTCTCTGAGTCTCACCACACCACCATACAGTTCAAGTAAACATCTAAACACTGAACTGCTTATCTCTACCAGACCCATGCTATGTAGCCTTAAAGGCTTACCTATGTCAACCAACAAGGTACAGAGTAATCTGGGGTTGCAGGAAAGCGGATGGTCCAGATGCTCAAACAAAGCCTCTCTTCCCAAAAGCAGACAGTGTTTGGACAGTCAATAGTTACATCAAACATAGCAAAATGGATAGTGATTTTAACTTCTCTATATAGGATTTGGAGACAACAGAGGAAAACACACATTGTTGAATCTGTCAACACCAGAGCTCCCCATGCCAACCCAAACAGTATGAACCATTCAGAAAGAACTGACTCAAAAACCACACTTCTCTAACATTAAAGTGGCAATAGGTAATTTGAAGAGAAAGATATACTTGATCAAGTTATCCCCCATGGCTCATAACTACCTCACTTCGTGCCCTCAAAGTTTATCACTGTTGTAGAAGACATTTATTGACTTTTACTTTCCCTTCTGTTGCCAAAGCACACCAAGGTTAATGCAGTTACTCAGCACCTCTGATGCCGCCAGGAGAACATTTGACTTTAAAATACACGCAGTTTAACAAAGCAAGTATCAAATTGTTTAAGAAAATAGCGACAAGAACTGTTTTCAAACTGAATGTCACAACTAGTAGATGACAATGACAACTCTGCTCTTTACTTCCTGTAAGGGCAAAAATTAACAAGGAGCTGAGCATCTGTGGAATCCAAGTCATGGAATTAGACAACACCGACCGCACAAAAAGCCACCAAGATGTTGAAACAGGATCTCACAAAATTAATAAAAACTGATCTACGTGTCTTTTTGCTGTGAAAAAAGCCTCCCTTGGGTTGCCATGTAAATTCTTCAAGCTACTTCTCTGTGTCACATTTAAGACCTGAACCACAGGAACCTTTGCATTCAGTCTCTATGCTGCATGAGTCTCCGGGGAAAAAGGAAAAAAAACCCACACCAAAACACACACAGCAGACAAAAAACCTCAAACAAAAAACCCACCAAAACCACACACATACACAAAGGAAAGCAACCTCTTTAAACAAACCTGGCACCTTTTCCAATATAAAGTGTACCATATGTCTAATTTAGGAAGTTAATCCCACTTTTCTAGTCAAGAGAGTGCCCACTTTACCGTAAGAGGATCTCACACACTGACACAGGCTTATTTGTCCACCATCCTAGATGCAAATCGCCTACCTACAGCCTGTTCAGGGTAATTACACAACTCCACTAATTCTCCAGTCTTCATGCAAATAAAATGCAACAGGTTTTTGCAACACATGCACTACAAAACATTGGAAACATGCACAACTGAAACTTCATCAAGCACAGAGTTACCCTTAAAAGCTAAGCTACCCTAGTGGTAGACAGCTTTCCAGTGAAGTTTAGCAGTTGTTTCTGGTGGGGAAAAAAGAAAACCTTCCTTAGCAGAAGTCACAGCCACTCCTTGCACTTGAAAACATGATTTGAAATATACCGTGGGGTCTTCATTGAAATCTGAGGGTAGGGGGAGCAGGAAATCAAACTGTGATTTTATATTTTCCTTTTATTCCACTTATTTAGTCTTATAAATCTTGTGCCATCAGACTTATCTAAATCCATTTAAGACTTGCTTTGTCTTTTATCTTTTTTTCTTTTTCTCCATTCTAGCTTTTCATTTTTCAAGATGACTTTATAATCTACTTTATTATTGCTCCTCTTAGACAAGGGGATTTTATTCCAAGGTGCAGGTAATTTCTTACAATCTGCTTTTAGTATTTCCAGGCCACAAGTTCCTGATGTGATACAGCGAGTTCAGAAGACAGATGTACAGTGTAGTAAACCAAAGTATCTTGACATCAAACACAGATGTTTTCTAAACTAAATATTGTTATTGTACTATGCCTAGTGTAAACTGCCACCTCTAATTCCAGCAAATATTGATACATATCCATTTGCCTGATTTAGATGAAAGATTCTCATACAAGCTTATTTCCTTTCTTCGCTCACATACTAAACCAAAAAAACATGCAAGCTTATTCCCAGATGAATAGTACAAACTATCTAGGTCATTCACCTGCATGCTATTCCTTAATTCCGTAGCTCTTGGTACTCCCACTGAAAGCATACATGCCATTAGAAACCAAGTAGTAAACTGCTGAAGTAGCACACACTGCCCAACTCCAGTGACAAGTTTTTTCCAATCCGATTCAAGCTTTATTTTAAAAGTGAGATGGGAATAACGGGGTTGGATACAAGGATACACACTAAAAGCCAAATCTATATTCCACAATATGGCTGTTTACAGATGACGTCTAAATACTCACGCTATAAAATGGAGTATGTGATTAAGTTGTGAATTTCAGGTGCTTTTTTTAATATTCAGTACCTCCTAATACCCAATTAACACAGATTAACATATTTAACACAAAAAATGATGAAACAGTTTACTGAATGCAGTAGTAAGGGTAGAAACTAAACAAAGTACTTGTAAAAACTGAACAGACAAGAATTCGTTTATTTGTACAACTGTTGGTATTTCAGATGTCTACTACACCAACACCAAGCTTCTACAAAGAACTGATCTGTTCGAGATGCAAAAAAGCTCAAATGAGAAAAACTTCCCACCTGACTTTTTGCATTGTGTTGTTTTTTTTTTAACATGACACCGCTCACATCTGCGAAGCGATACTATCATACCATAAGCAAAAGAATAATCAAGATACTGATCACTACCAGAAATGGAACACAGTCAGAATCTTAAATTCACCCATTAATCTCCTAAAATTTAAAGTTTGCTCCTGAACTCTTTGATCCAAAGCTATTCTTGTAACATTTTCCGCGCAGTTCAAAGTCAAAGAAGGATAAGACCTATTTTCTAGACATACTTCAAAGTTAGCCCAAGCTGGTTGAAATCTCAAGGGATCAGTGCTTCTTTTTCTTTTCCCTTTTTAATCAGTATGATGATAATTTCAGACCCTCATGTTTAATAGATTATATCACTGCAGTTGTCAGCCACTTTTTTTTAATATTCTTCTTATATGGAACAAAATTTGCTTTTACCTTCCTTGAATTCAACAGATCCGTAACATCTAAAGAGCACATGTGTTTCCACCTTGGATTTGCCTTCATATTAACACACCTATATTTTGCTGTAAGAAACATCTGGGACAACTTCAGGCAACCTTTCAGAAATATGGTGGTTCATATAGAGAGCAAATGCCAGCAGGGAAAGGTAAATTATCTTGTTATTGCCATTTAGTTTTACTTGTAGTTAAATGAGAAAAATCACAAAAGGTGTTTCTATAACCAGCAGCCACTTTGGTGACCTTGTGTGCCTCCAAGCCAAAAAAACCACAAGAGTAGCCCTCTTCTTGGCCCACTCACCTTACATTGATAAAGGGCTACAAAAACACCATTCTCTTAAAAGATAGGGTGCACAACCAAGCCCAGTAATTACTGTTAGAAGCTATATTCTTCAAGAGAAGCTAAAAATCTAAACTACATGATGTACTGAACAATATATAACGAAGTCTTGCACGAGGACAAGAACATACACGTTTGAAATGCAACTTATGTATTTGGTAGCAAACACATGTTACTCAAAGCTCAGAAAATCTATTAAGCTGGGCCAAGACCCCAGCTCTTCCCACTTGCAAATAAGCATCCTCAACTCCTAGGCTGAGGCATTCTTATAACAGCCAATTCTGCTGGAGAACACATTTCACCTTGCTAAAAATCTTACCCACACTACATGAGCATCACAGATGTATCAAAACGGACCTAGATAGTAACAGTCCCCATTATCACTATTTACTCAACTCAGTAAAACAACAGGTTACACTCAAATAATATAACACACCAACTTGCAACTTTTTTATTATTAATAATTAGAGATATTAAATTTAAACTGAATGTGCAGGAAATAAAAAAAACAGTTTTGTTGACAATTGTAAGTTACAGGTGCACAGTATATTACATCACAGTGACACCCTACAGACAGACTAGAGAAAAACATTTTAGTGAGAGTGGGAAACCCAGGGAGGGGAAGCAACTCAGACACTAGATGTGTCCATTCTAAGAACTGCAATGATGAAATTTATTTACTAGATAAATTCTGTGAGTAAGGAGAGCTGGTGAGAAGATAGCAGACAGCCCTCAACAAGGAGGCACATAAAACAAACCAGTGTAGGAACTCCCATGCTCAGCAACATCCTCGTAGCATAAAACTGCCATTAGTTCCTTTATGGTAGAGGACTATGAAGAAGTTGTTGATATACCTTGGTTAAAGGTGACTGACTGTTCTGAGTTAATTTCCCTACAGTGCTCATAGTGTTGGGGTGGGAGGAGGAGATATGGGCAGAAAGAGGGCTATCTGCATCAAAAGATTCAGCTTTCTCCTGCCCAGAAAAACATATGTATCGGGTTTGCGTGGCAAGATTTTGGTATCGGGGGGACCATGGGATGGCTTCTGTGAGAAGTTGCCAGAAGCTTCCCCCATGTCCAACAGAGTCAATGCTAACCAGCTCCAAGATGAATCCACCACTGGCCACGGCCAAGACCATCAGCAACAGTGGCAGAACTTCTGGGATAACTTAAGAAAGGCAGGGAGGGAAGAAGTAACTGGGAGGCAACAACAGCAGCTGGCAAGAGGAGTGAGAATATGTGAGAGGAACAACTCTGCAGAAACCAAGGTCAGTGAATAAAGAAGGGGGAGGAGGTATTCCAGGCACTGGAGTAGAGTGAAGAACTACAGCCCATGTGGAGAACCCATGCTGGAGAAGTTAGCAAAGAACTATCTGCCATGGGAGGGACCCACACTGGAGCAGCAGAAGAGTGTGAGGAGTCCTCCCCCTGAGGAGGAAGGAGCAGCAGAGACAACGTGTGATGAACTGACCACAACCCCCCTTCCCCATCCCCCTGTGCTGTTCAGGGAGAGAAGGTAGAAAAAAAATACGGAGTGAGGTTGAGCCCAGGAAGAAGGGAGGAGTGGGCGAAAGGTGTCTTAAGATATGTGTTTATTGCTCATGATCCTAGTCTGATTTGGTTGGTAAATAAATTAAATTCATTTGTCTCAAGTTGAGTCTGTTTTACCTGTTATTGTAACTGGTGTGTGATCTTTCCCTTCCTTTTCTTGACCCAGGAGACTTCCATTATATTTTTCTCTCCCCTGCCCAGCTGAAGAGGGCAGTGACAAAGCAGCTTTGGGGGGCACCTGGTCTCCAGCCAGGGTCAACCCACCACAAAAATAATAGCAAATATGCAGGAATCCCCCAAGCTCTAGATAGTTCCCTGTAGGTCACAAACAAAGAGGAAAGGTGAAGTCAGGTTCCCCCTAACACAATCATGCCAATCACATTCCCATTTCAGTGTAAAGCAGCAAGAATTTAGTGCTTCTTTATTGACTGTCAAGACCTGACTAGACAGCAAAATTTCATCTCCATTTCCTCTCAAGTTTACTCTTACTTGCTGTAAATATTTTCCTACACCAAGCAAGTACTAATAAAATAATATAATGCTATTCAGCTACTACACTTGTCAGAGCATACTTCTAAGACTTACTAGAATAGTATTTCTGCCGTGGGCATAGCTGTGTCCCTCACTAGAGGCAACTGTGTATGTTATCTTTTAATGGAAGCAGAAGTTTTAATGTTTCTGGTATTTTATGCAAGACATTTCATAGTTATAGAATGCAATCAGTAGACTTCCCTTAAAAGGCTTTATATAAACACCGTGTACACCTCAGAAGAAATCCTGCTGTATGTTGTGTCACATCTTTATGTAACATTATGCTAACAACTGTTTAAGACCCCTAAAAAAACCACACCTAAGTATCCTCAAGCACAATTTAAAAGCTAAAAATTCCAGTACTACAGAAAAAAAAGTGTTTGATACTTGAACTGTACAGATGACAGAGTAGCTGATTTTTCAGCAGATCCCCAAAATAACATTTTGAACAAGATGAAAGTGTAAATCTTGATTGCATTAGTTCTATCACTGACCTTTCACCCTTCCTGGACTTCTTTGTGGATTTATTAAAGAGTTTTTCTTCCCAGGCTTCAGCTACAGACTTAACAGGGTGTAGCATTAATCAAAATTTTGGTGTGCAGCCTCCAGCTAAGTGGGTCATACCGATTCATTTGTCAGTCTCACCCTCCTGCTGAACCCAAAAGCAAGCCCACCCATTCAGGTCTGTCTGTAGGGCACAGGGAATCAAAACATCGGGTCATGAATGAATCCTCTTTCTTCAGACAAATCTCTAAGGTAAAAGGCTCCAAGTGCTGACTCAGTACCAGCGCTTTGCTTCAGGAAGGCAGTCGCTGATCTAGAGAACGTGTCTGTCAGCAGGAGCTATGGGTCTGCTCCCAACTGCATTTTGCTTTTCCCTTTTCAAATTTCTCCCTCTGCGTCTGATCTCTCACAGGCTTATTGAGGCACAACTGACCAAGCTCACCCCTCTTATTAACCCCATTAGACACCTACAAAAGACAGACCCAGGTTCATCCGTCCAAAATAGGAAGACAACCGAACTCAGAACCACAAACAACTAAGAGGCCCTGCAATGACGGCGGGCTGCTCCAGGCTGCGATCCGCGAGTGGTGGCAGAGCCCGGAGTATCATTCAGAAGGCAGTGGGGGCCAGCTGAAAATCAACTCTGTGTCCTCCCAACTTAAGTACAGGTCATCCTCAACCAGCCAGCCTGAAAGTCATGGTAGGCACCTAATCAAGCCACAAATTGCTTCCCTGGTGTCAGCTCAGATGGAAAAAGGAACCCTGCATGTCATCGCCCCAAATAGCTAGCTGGAGTTATATTTCTGCACAATGGCAACTTTGAAGTAATAGGCAAACAGAACAGCATGGATCCAGAAATTTTGCCCTGTAGGATTTCTCAGTGGACTTTGACTAGACTAGGAGAAAATCCCATCTGTAAAATTATATTTACTGCATGAAATAGAGCTCGTGGGAGATACTTCATGCATCCTCCAGATACTGAAAAGGGTATTGAAAACAACTTTGCTGATGAAATAAAGGAAAACCAACTGTAGTGAAAGAGATGTTATAAACTAACATCTACACATGAATCATTAACACATTAAAGACACACTAAGCTCTGTAAATGTCTGAATTCCAAACGAAATACTTGTGAAGCTACTGTAATGCTGTTCAATGTACTGTAACAGTCAAAAAGTAATACATTGCTATTTTACATAAGGAATAGGATAAGGTGAAAGATAGTACGAAGTTGTCAGAAATCAAATTTATACGCAAGTACATTGCATTCACTTGATTCTTCATTTCAAATGGAACATGATAGCTGATTAACTCAGATACAGGTGATAGATGTGATTAGAAGTGCTCAGTTTCTATCCCCAAGTGATAGGGCAAGGAAAAGATTCTCAAAGAAACACTAACAGAAAATATAATCTATTAACTTTTATTCATCTTTTCTTGCAAAAATTGATCACTCAGACAAGTAAAAAAGGGAAAATTCAAAACTCCTGTTTATCATCCCTTCTTCCCTACGTAAGGCAATTAATCTGTGAAATTCATTGCTATGAGGTTATGACCTAAATGACAACAGCAGAATAAATAAGTGGTCAAATTTTTGTAATCAGTCAGGAGTAACTAATTACAAAACAAACAGAAAACAACGAGCAACTAGTGAGGTCAGCCTTGTCAGTTCATGAGTTTAGGGAAGAAAGTTTCTTCTGTCTTTTCAATGAATGTTTTTTAAACTTTGCCTGTTTCATTTTTGTTTTTCTTTCTCTTTCGCCTCCTTTTTAAGTCAGTATTTGGAGAGGGAAAATTCAAACACTCAAGTTTCAGTTAAGAAGCCCAAACATGATAACATATGTTCTGAAGTTTACTGTCTTTCCAAACATTTTTTAAAAATATACACACACAGAGAGATGCTGGATTTAGTTATTATAGACCTACCACCAGTTTCCGTCAGTATTAAGTTTATGAGGGAGAGAGAAGCAGGATATCATCTTACAGAGAGCGTTTCATTTACCACACAATTATAACTTTATAGCGGGCACTGCATGTAAAGAAGATTTTTATTTTGTGGTGAAGCATAGTTACCATAAACACATTCTTTCTGCAGCTTTCTCTTTTCTCCCAGGGATAATGGAGTCCCCAGTTCAAGAAAGGCATGGACCTGTTGGAACGAGTCCAGAGGAAGCCATAAAGCTGATCAGAGGGCTAGAGCACCTCTCTTATGAGAACAGGCTGAAAGAGTTGACCTTGTTCAACCTGGAGAAGAGAAGGCTCCAGGGAGACCTTCAAGCACCTTCCAGCACCTGAAAGGACCTATGAGAAAGGTGGAGAGGGGCTGTTTACAAGGGCAGGGAGTGATAGCACAAGGGGAAATGGCCTTAAGCTGAAGGTGGCAAGATGTAGATTAGATATTAGGAAGAAATTCTTTCCTGTGAGGGTGGTGAGGCCCTGACACAGGGTGCCCAGAGCAGCTGTGGCTGCCCCTTCCTTGGCAGTGTTCAAGGCCAGGCTGGATGGGGCTTTGGGCAACCTGATTTAGTAGAGAGTGTCCCTGTCTGTGGCAGGGGGGTTGGAACTTGATGAGCTTTAAGGTTCCTTCCAACCCAAACTGTTCTCTGACATCCCTCGACAGAAGCCATTCTGTTACAAAAAACAATCTAGAAAATACAGCAGTGAAGCTGATTTTTTAAAACAAGGGAAACTAGATTGCACTTTTACTACAGGAACGATTTCATTTATACCTACTTAGCTGTTTAATCTTGGAACAAATCTTGCCCTCTCTTCAGAAGGGCATGCTCCAGTTCAACATCTCACTACAATGTATTATCAAATTACCCATTTTTTTTTCAGTTCAACTGCTTTTCAATTGAAAGTGATTATCTACATTTCATTTTGACTTTCTCCCTCCTTCCCCCCTCTCTCCCCCGATAGCTTATTATTCCTCTAGGTTGCATATGAAATCAATCTTCCTTTTCAACTGGGAATTCTCTGCTTCCCTGAGAGGACAGAGTACTCAGTCCATACTGAACTTTATATGAACTACATAGAAGATGACCATACAATACGGAGCAACAGGTTTTAAAACAAATATACCTATATTTGTTATTCAAGGTGAAAAGTAACAAAGCTATTTTAAGTATTAACAACTGTGAGATGAAACTGAATAATCTTCTGCTAAGAAAATAGCCAATTTGACAGCACAAACAGGCTGTTAACCTGCAACTTGACTGATCACAGTGAAGTACCTTTTGGAAGGTAGGTGGGTGAGCAGGCTATTGACTGGTGCTCCTGCCTCCCTGTTTTTCCACTAGCCTACTCTGCTGCCCAGCAATGAGCAGAACACAGCAAAAGCCCTAAAGCTAGTGTTTTCATGCACACTTCGAAGTGTTGTAACCTAGAAGCTGGCCCTATTCATAACCTAAAAGCAGAACTGGTGGAGATGAAGCATGTACTGGCAGAATTGTACACCATACATTGGGTGCATAAAACCGAGATACCTGGACATCTTATTTCCCTATTTGACTTTTAAATACCCTGGGTACTCAACTCTGTCTTCAGGCACGCTCAAAATCAGCAAGATCACACCAGCTTGTGTGGAAGACCAATTAAAACCTAAGGACAAGGCTGAAGGAGTTCAGTATCTGCCCTTTGGTTGCCCAACATATACCTAAAGGACAGTGCCATCAGATTACAGCAAGGCTGCGCCCTGTCCTCAGCAACTGCAGGGCACAGATGGTGGACTGCCACTTCCTAAGGTACAGAGAGCTGAGCATGATGTATTTCAGCTCTGTCCTGGGCCCATGGGCAGGGGGTGTGGGTGGTGGCCCAAGCGAGGCTGGTCAGGGCCAGTAGGGACCTGACACCCACTTCAGGACCAACGTCTTCCTCTGCACCTGCATTACACTCCCTTTTCTCCACAGCAGCAGCTGCTCCAGAGCCAACTTGCACTTAGCACAGCCTTGCTGAAGACCACCTCACCCCCATCTACACATCTGCACACCCTCCACAGCCAACATGAAGCCGCAGAAGCAATTGCTCTGTGCAGGGCTGGTGCGGCACAGGGTGGTGTGCTCAGGTATGGGCAAAGACTGGACCGTGCTGACAAGTGCCAGAAGGGTTACCAGTGATTACCCCTGAATAAACAGCAAAACCAAAGAACACGTGCAAGCCAAGCTAGAACGCCAGATGCATTTTCTCAGCTTTCCTACCTGCTATGCTACAGATTTGGGCTTCTTCTTGACAGCAGCCTAATGATATTATAGCAGATAGACAGACAGACACAGCTTACATGTACCCTCAAGACACAACTTTTTTAGCATCACTAGCAAGCCCAGCCAAGGACACATGACAGTCATTCATTATGTCCAAATATGTAACTCTGCATGTGATCATTGCAGTTACTAAACGTGTTACCTCATCAGAAGAGATAAAGTCAGTAAGAAAAATCTATTGTCTGTAAATGCATGCCAATTGGCATTAATTGTCTTATAACTTCTTTTAATTTTGCATTAATTGAGTCTTCTATCAGGCTCTTCATTATCTTGACTGGATTAATATTGGTCTGACAAGCCTATAATTATCCTGGTCATTGCATTTACCCATATTAAATACAGCCCAGCATTATCTTGCTTGCAATCCTCTGGAACCTACCTAATATTCTCAGACATTTTGAAAATCCAAGTTCTATTTATTTCTTCCTACTGTATATTTAATTGTCTCATAAGTATTCACAATTCGACTTGTAAGTAATTGTCTTTATTTTTATAGATAGATATAGGTATGTACAAAACCCCACATACACCTTTATTTCTTTTAGTGGCATACTGTCATCCCCCACTTGAATATTTGCTAGCTTCATTTTTCTCTATTATTTGCATTTTTCTCACATAAACATTTAAGTAACTTCTGTGGTCACTTCTTTTCAAAACACACCTCAAGCTGCTGTCTTCATTTTTAACCTAAATTAGCAAAACACTTGAGCTTATGCACCATTTCAATCACATGTTCCAAGAACTTAAGCTCATTAAATTTTCTTTTCAAGAATTTGAAATATATTTAAAGAAAAAAAAAAAAAATCAGTTCTTCAGTTATAAACTTGCTTCCTTGAAAATAAGCGCATGTAATAGGGCTAACCTTAGGTTACTTAAGTTTCCCCTGCCATCTGTACAAAACTATAAGAAAAAAGCCAACACACGTTTCCTTTCAAATTCTTACAGAAAATTTTTTGCATTCCTTTTCAACAAGAGGTAAAGGTCTTTCATTAGCCAGATTAGATCAAGAACTTGTAAATTTTTGTTGAATTTTTTATTAAAAAAAACTTGTGAACATGTATCCTAATTGCTTTGAATGTAGGTGTTAAAAAATTATATTCCATTCTTATGCAGAAAAAAGAGGAAAAATGTTTAAGAAATACTCAGGCATTATCATACCAGTTTTCAAACCAGCTATAGTTACAAACTATGATTTTGGTCTAGTTTAATTTAGACTGATTCCTAAGTGAGCTTATCAGGCTAGTAACCTAAACACTTCAGCAAGCATTTATTAAATGAGATCTTTCTGCCTTTGCAATTAAAGTTACAAATAATGAAGCAGATTTGCTTTGTGAGAAAATAACAAAACAGCAAGAAAACACACTTTTGGAATTTTTCCAAATTAAAAAGTGACCTTCACTGTCAAATGCATCAAATTCATGAAATTGAAACCCAAAATGTAATATATTTTTGAACACACAGTTTCCCATTTACCTAGCATAGACAATTCCATGCATTGCAGCGTAAACCCTAAGTCTCTGTTTCACAGCATTTTGTCTCGCTTTCACTACTTTAATATGACTGAGTTCACTCATTTAACAGGCAGTTCACATTTCTTCCATTTTGCTATATCCTCTTTATAGGTTCACTTAGAGAGACAAAGTATTGTCTAATAACTCTTCTCCATATCCCAGAAGCCTAGGCTCTCCACTGCAAAACACTGTTTACAAAGTATTTTTGGCACTCTGAAAGAATTAGACGTTCTCATTTAAATTTTATGACTCAGAAGCCAGAAGCAGCATTAAAATTTTTAGGTCTAGAAGGGACATCCAAATGCCATCACAAATTCTAATCATATGCTGCTGGAACATCTAGTCTTGTAAGCCTAAGTGTCTTTTGGCAAGAAGGAAACCCTTTGAGTACATATCACAACCTTCTTGTCACATCTGGCATTTCCAACTGGGGGGTCATGTTTCAGTTCGTCTCACTTTCTTGCTTACCTTTACCTAAGTGCTGTGAAAAACAGATACACGTTGGCCTCCTGACTGCACAAAAGAACGCAGAGAACAAAAACACACAGCCATGAACAAAGACAGTTTGATCAGAGACTACTTCCAATTTTTTAACTAGGTATGAAAAAATTAATATGAAGAACACACCAACTGAAACTTAGAGTTGCCTTTATGTCTTGGTTCAAGGAAATGCTTATCAAGTACTTAACACCAGCCCCTTCTTAGAACATTTGTGTTTCAGCATCTTTGTGACACCTACAAAAAAGCACATCCTGCCACACACACAGCATTGGCCGGTCATCTAAACAAAATATGTTTTAATGTTAGCACACGGGCTAAGACTTTCAATAAGATTAGCCACACGCACGTACACAAGCAGTCAACAGGTACCTGTGTCCTCAGGACCTCGCGGCTCAAGTGCAGGGTTCGGCTGGTGCACATCAGCATTGAAGGACCAGGAGCGACAGCCAAGAGAAGCACAACTCTTATCACCCGGGTCAAGGACCAGCTCCTCGGTGCTACTGTTTTTAAGCCACTGCTGGATTTCCTGCCTTTGCAAATTGTTTTTCTTCGCCATTCAGCTAACATCACCAATGTACAACAAAAAAGTATTTACTTTCTGTTTTAAACATCTTTTGACTGAAGCAAGATCAGCTTTTACTCTCAACTTGGTTTTTTTCCCCCTCTCAACTCTCCTGGACACCTTGGAAAGGTTTTGTTCTGCAATATGAAGTAAAGCTAATATTAACCATTGTATTTTCCTTCAGTAACCTGAACTCGCTTCTTCCTGAAATTTAACATTTGCATGCTAAACTTCTGCCAGTTACCTACTAACCAGTATTAAAATGCCCACAGTATTTTTCTTAAGTATGACAAGAATTAAGCATGGATTTTGCTTATTTCTGTGAAGCTCCTACAAAGTAACTATTCCAAGTACTCCCTGCAACACACACACCCACCAAAAAAAGCCTAAATGAAGTGTTAACAACACTTTTTTTAAAATCCCACACCTCAGTCTGCAGTGTTTTTCTCAAATTTTCAGGTCCTAACCTATGTGATTACATAAGTTCAAGCTGATTTATTTTTGTTCGCCTTTTTTCAAATATATTTACAGTTCTGTGATCACTGAAAAACATTTTTCAAAACTCAATTCAGATGTTCCCAAACACTCATCTATACACATACAGCCTTTAAAATGATCTGTTGGATCACCTGAAAAACATTAGCGTGAATTTCATAACCAGGAAACCTAAAAAGGAAGAACAGCACAGGTTTGCCTAGCTGTTAAGTCCTCAAGCACAGCAACCAGCCCCAAAGTTCGATTTCATATAGCCAAGGAGACGATGCACACATGGTGACTCAATGTTTAAGAGAAAGCAACAGCTGAGCACCTTGTAAACACTGAACTTCAATATTTTGGTTTTGCATGCTGGAAACTGGATGTTCTCCAATCACACATGCTGCAGACTAGAAGCTATTATATAGCTACTCATATGTGACATGGATATCTTCCTTAGCACTGCACTGTGAACGTTTGAAAGGTGGCGAGCTGGCGGTTGGCCTCTTCCCGCAGATAACTAGTGACAGGACTAGGGGGAACGACTGCAAGTTGCGCCAGGGAAGGTTCAGGTTGGAGATTAGGAGAAATTCCATCTCAGAAAGGGTGGTCGGGCATTGGAACGGGTTGCCCAGGGAGGTGGTGGAGTCACCGTCCCTGCGGGTGTTTAAGGAAAGGTTGGATGTGGTACTGAAGGACATGGTTTAGTGGGTAATAGGGGGGGGGGACACGGTTGGACTAGATGATCCTGGAGGTCTCTTCCAACCTTAATGATCCTATGATTTCACCTTTCCCCTACAGGTTTATGGTTTCTTAGAATAAAGGAAGAGGGAAAAAAGTATTTTTTTTCCTTGTTTCAGGAATACTACTACATTAAAATAACCAGATGCAAGGAAAACACACCCACCAACCCAAACTTATGTGTATTCAATTTCTATAAATCTTGATTAATATGTACTATGACTCCATTTTATAATGTATAATTTTAGAGCATTCTTCCCATGCAAAAATTGTCTTTTTTTCCTTGTGGTTGATCCGAGATTCATTGCAGCTCATTTTCTTACACCTTCCAGTGATTAAAGCTGGAGTCACAAGGTGCTTCTTCAATTTCATTAATGCCACAGTGCCACAGGGTTTTGTTCAATAACAGTAATACGAAATTTGCCAGGAGCGTAATGGTCAAAAACATTTCCAAAGTAGTCCAGGGACTTCATATCAAGAACACTCCATGAAGTGAACTCTTTCAGGTCTTGATTTAGGTCTAATAGCAATTATAAAGCTGTAAAAGTAGAAAGTACCTTTTTTTTTTTGGCCTAATGGTCATAGTAGTTAAGAGACTGGAAAAAAAGAGGGGAGTGTAAAGTCATTAAAGAAAACAAGGTCCTCGTTTGATTTTCTTGCATTACCTGTTTAGGTATGCAGGCAAGTCCTTCAGCATGCGTCTCAAAAAATTAACTAAATCTTAATTCTCCTGAATAGAATTTTGAAGGAAGAGGAAGAAAGTTAAGTTTCTTAATGTCCACTTAGCTAGGTTTAGCTCTAAGCACAGCAAGCATTCCACCATAAAAGCACGCAGGGAGAAAAGTAAAATAGCATGACCAAATGTGCATATTTTGTTGCTTGAATAATGGTGGGGAGCCTCATTAATAAAAAAGAATTTGTAATTAAGAAGATAGATACCAATATTGCTTCTAGGTTAAGTGAGATTGCCACAAAGCATTCTGAAACAGGTTTTAAAGCTTTTACTAGGGTGAAGGTGGCTTCTATTTTTACTGAAACGTCAATCTGCACAAAGAAAAGAAAATTGAAGATATCCACTGAAAATGCACTTGACAAAAAACTTACCAAGAATCACTGTGCTAAAAGCCATTTTTTAATCAAGTGCTACATTTACGTGAGCTTATTTTGAAACCTCACATAAAGCTATTGTGTGAAAAGCCTTGATTTTTGTAGAAGGCATTGGGCACGACGTGCAAACACAGTATACAACATTTCATAGTCTGACCACCTTGACGGGATGACAGTGCTTCCATCACCGCACCTATAAGAAAATTCTTCCAGAAGCACATATCATCGTGACACTGTTACACTAGAGCCAGGACATTTTCTCGCATGCACAGAGATAAGCAGTGACTTAAAAACTGCTGTGCATGACCAGTGGCATGGCGAGATCTGCATATGCAGATATGAAGGGCATGACTACCCCTCAAAGCCTGTTACCCCACTGATTTATGCAAGCGTCGCTCCAGAGTCAACAGAGCACCGCCAATTGACAAAAGCTGGGGAACGGATCCCAAACCTGCACGGTCTTCCTTGCCAGTTCACAGCAACCTGCAGCCTTTATTTCTGTAAGCAGTGCTGACAACTGGAGGCATTCAATCCCATGTCATTTTGAGACCATTTATTCCAAGTCCACTAACCTGCTGCATTTGCCAAATCAAAATTGAAATGAGTTCAGAAATAATTGTCTGGAGTTTAATTCACAGATACAACAATGCAACAAAAACCTCAACCATACTGGGTGAAATATATATAAAAAACAGTATTTTAAAAGTACCAAGAGAAGCAGAATTCAGTTTAAAGCTCTTATATAAGGATTAAAGTCTAGTTTACAGCAGCTGAAGTGTTTGCTGCAGAAGTGTCTCTTATAAAACAATAGTCTGAGTACAAAGACATGGATATTGCTGGCCTTCACTATTAACTTCAGTAGCACAGTTCTGTAACAGTTGTTGAAAATATGGTCAGTCTATGTATACAAAAAGAGTGAAGTGACAGCCTTTGGAATCTTTACATGCTAAGTTACTGTCAAGTTTAGCAGCACAGAAGGATAATACATTGAGCTGCAGTCTTTTGATGACATTTGATCATCCTTTACTGATTATTTGCTTGGTACTGAAATAATTGCAAGGAGAAATAAAAGAAGGATGGATGAAGAAATGAGTACATGAATTGTATATCTTCTCCATCTTCCCTATTATCTTGCTCTCATTTTTTCCTCCCTTTTTGAGAAGACAAAAAAAAAGGACTCCTCTTTTACTGAATTAGAATGAAACTGGTACTGAAAAATCCCTGTCCAGCTTATTAGGCCCTGGTACTGCAGATCATACGATTACAGTCGGCTGATTAAGAGTTTACAGTCAATGTCCACACCAGTAGGACGAGGAAAAGTTTCCGATACCCATAGTTTTACTATTAAAAAAAGCTGTCAATAGACACATTATTTGCAACATTTTGGTCTTTGAATCAGCCAGCAAAAGATTTGCAGGAATATACTTTACCTATAGACTGTTCTCAACAGAAACTACTTTTGACATGTGCTGTTTAATCTGGGCAACAAACACATAGAGAGTGACTTAAAACCTGAGCTTGCAACGAGGGTGCCTTGGTACTAGCGTGACTTTTCACTTAAACAGGTACTTACTGGCTGCTACTGAACCTCAAAACAGCAAGTATTTTTATGAACAAAAGTTCAATTAGATACAGTTGTTGAAGAATGAGTCTCTGCCATGACAGGGACATTTTCCGTTACTGCCTACAGAAGGAGCTCAGACAAAGAAAGGAAATGATAGTACTTGTACACTATCTCCCACCACCTTCAAAGCAGAATGGGTTAGGGAGGTTGTTGATTTTACTCCAAGAAGAAAAGCTGTTCCAGAGTTAGGTTGATTTCAAGGTTAGCAGCCTTTTCTCTGCAGATTGCACCTGGGGACCTGGCACCAACCAAGTGATTTGCCAATGTTTCAAATGGAAAAAAGGATCCACATCTGAGCCAGGCAACTGGGCCAGATCTCTCCAGACCTACTTCCGTGCCCAGTTTGCCAGGCCAGTTTTTCCTGCCTAATCAATAAAGCCAATCACGTAATCCACAGAGGGAAAACATTTACTGAAAGGAGAGTGCTGAAGCGAGGCAGACATGCAGTCCCCTCATTTGAGTTTGCACTACACAGAGCCCCTGGCACAGACCACTTACAGAAGCGTTTAGTCTGCTCAGGGGAGACCTTATTGCGTCTACAACTACCTGAAAGGAAGTTGTGGCGAGCTGGGGGTTGGTCTCTTCTCGCAGATAACTAGTGACCGGACAAGGGGGAACGGCTGCAAGTTGCACCAGGGAAGGTTTACGTTGGAGATTAGGAGAAACTTCTTCTCGGAAAGGGTG
Source organism: Psophia crepitans (assembly GCA_013399095.1). Lineage (NCBI taxonomy): Eukaryota > Metazoa > Chordata > Aves > Gruiformes > Psophiidae > Psophia > Psophia crepitans. The sequence goes on from VWZZ01000012.1 coordinate 97,664, forward strand.
GTCGGGCATTGGAACGGGTTGCCCAGGAAGGTGGTGGAGTCACCATCCCTGAGGGTGTTTAAGGAAAGGTTAGATGTGGTACTGAAGGACATGGTTTAGTGGGTAATAGGTGGTGGGGGGACGGTTGGACTGGATGATCCTTGAGGTCTCTTCCAACCCTAATGATTGTATGATTCTATGGTATGTATGACTCTGACAGATCAGCTCAGGTACGGCTCCGACAGGTATTTTGCACCCCTGTAGGCTGCGTTTGCTAGAATGTCTCAACCCAGCGTCAGAGCTTTCCACAACTGAAGGCTGCTGGAAAGCCTTGCCTTCCTTAACATCCTCAGCTTTGAAAGAGTTGCTCAAAGTCAAATCTCAAAAAAAAAAAATTAAATTAGACTAACCATTCAAATGTGGAGATCAGCCAGACCTCCTGTTCTGTCCTACTGAAGAATTTTCAAATTTGCCACCTTAAGATATTTAGACACGGGATTAAAAACCACACCTAATATTGATCTGCATGGTTCATAAGTGAGCCATCATTTATGCCCACTATGAATCAATAACTTTGATCCTTTTGCTTTCCATCCCTAAAGCAGCTGAACTCTTCCAGCATGTTTTGTTCACATCAAATGTCAAAGTGGACAGTGATTTTAGTTCAATTTTCCAAACTTTGGAGGCTGTCTGTTCTCCTCCTTTCTGATCCTTCAGTCCTTTTTTCCCCCCCCATACATGTAAAAATGATGTCAATAATTTCTCCACAGTACAGATAAACCACCTCCTCTTTTCTCCCTCAGTGTGCCAGTTACTCCCTCTCCACATATAAAAATCTGAAATTTTGTTTATATATATAATATATATATGGATGGACTTTTACACATGGATTTGAAGTTATATATAATAGTTAGTATTCATGTCTTAAAATATTATATGGGGGTTTTATATACATGTTATAGTCCATCCACACATTTAGAACCTACTTTATACTTCAAGGGATTACAACTGCTGTTCAATAGCTGGTGCTCTGAAGTTTCATCAGTTTGGTAACTGTCACCATCTCCCAAAACATATTCCTATTTCCTTCAGCACCTCACTCTATTGAAGGAATATGTGCAACTTAAAACATTTTTTCTGAGCTATCAAACAACATATGTATTAAAGCATCTTAAAAAAAATATTTGCCTGTATCAGCTGGTTTTCTCCCCAAAATGATAAATTACAACATTCAGACTCCACGCTGAGTCAGGGAATACCTTTTGATCCACTGCAGTACTCTCTTTTTCTGTCCTTACACACTGAACTTCTTCAGCACTACTCTGTCACACGCAGTTACGTTTATGTTTAAAATGTATAGGGAACTGCAGATTAATGACATCCTAGTCCATTATGCTTAAATAGATTCACTTGGGGTGTAGTATGCTGTCGGAGCACAGTGGCTCCCAGAAAGCAGGCTCGCCATTTACAGGATGGACAGGCTCAAACACTGACAGATGTGGCAACCACCTTTCGCTTAGGGCAAATGAAAAAAAAAAGCCGTTAAATTCTTGTTTGTGAGTAGCACCCAAAGTAAGCCTGCCTGTACTAACAACAAAATGCAACAAACCATTGAAAGTACCAAAAAAAAGAAAGCAAACCCAAAGCAGTTGAAAGGAGATGAAGAGGCTCCACAATGTGAACAACCCCAGGGTGGCCCTACAAATGTAAAACTGAGAAAGCCATGAGAAACTCCTACAGGGGACCAGTAAGTTCTTTTTTTCTTAAACAAGAATTGATGGTTTTCAGGTCAATTAAATTGTACATGTTTACATTCTTTGGATAAAGAGTGTCAAAAACACCAGCTTTCATCACAGAATTCTCCTCCCAAGAGGAACAACCTGGAAAGAACATGAATATCACTAATCTCTCTGACTGATTAATGTTATAGTACAGAAGACAGCCAAAAAACACATTTACTTTCAAATCCATCCCTCACCTATGTTTCCACAAACAAACCGTGAAACAAAACTCATGTTTCTAAGACCAAGTTTAACAGACACAGTACATTACTTGGATTACAGCATACATTAGACTTCAACACCTAACTCTTACATGCAGTCTCAGAGCTGATCCCAAACTGAAGGCATAAAAGCAAAATTGGGCCCTTCACCTAAAGCACCCAGGAGAAAGGAAAAAAAAAAGAATCAATACACACCAAATACCTAAAGGACTGTATGTACAAATGTTTCACACCTACATGAAAACCTACTTAAACGAGAATAAAAATTAAAGTTATGAAGAGGATTTTAAAATATTTTGAGAAAAAAGTTGAATTAACTGTAGTATTTGCTCTTTCTTTATTAAAGATATCTATCACTTTTGTAAGGCCAAGTGGTTATTTTGATTTAACACCACAAAAATATTTTAACATCCTTTACAGTAAGAAGTCTCTCCTACTCTTTTTCCTCCTTCAAGATAAAAAGAACAAGTCTGTAAGCTGCCTGTAGGCCTTCAAAGATTTCACATGCTTAAACCTTTAGTGAGAATATGCGTAAGAAAGATGTCACCATATTTCAAAATAAGAACGATTTAGTGGCATTTTTGTAGAAAAGGTACTCCATCAAGGCAGTTATCAAAAAACCACAACACAGACGCTTATCCTGAAGCAAAGCATCCTTTTCTCCAAGTGAAACCACACTAGTAGGGTAAATCAAGTCCCTTGCTCATGGAGGACCCTGAGAACACATCTGGCCCAGCTTGGGCTTACAGCAGGTGCAGCTGTAACACACCACAGCCCAGGAGACCTTTGACTTGTGGATCCACCATCATTTGCAGCCACTCTCAGTTATGCTCACTGCTGGTGGGCTGCAGGCATCTGGTTTCCTACTCAGCCTCAAACAGCTCCTCCACATTCACCAGTATAATTGTTCACTAATCCACTGCCTACAAAGCAAAATGTGTGATTTACAACAGTTAAAAAGTTTTAAGCACTCAAGTCTTGTCAAAATATTTTGTGAGATTTGTGCATGTCCAGAGCTGAAAACAGCCAAAGAATATTAGATTATTTTTATGAAGGGAGGTAGAACTTCCAGAAAGATTCAGTGTTGTTTCTGAACAAAATGCTATTTTTAAATAAGGATTATTCAAAATTATAAAATAACAGACAACTTGGAAATGGCTTTAAGAGAAGGCTTGAAACTCAACAGCATTTTCAATAGTCGGATGCAATTTCGTCATCACATATTTCCTAACCAATTTTATCAAATCTTACACCTATTTAGCATACAATGGTAAAGCGTGACTAGTTTGCTAATGACAAATCAAAGTGTGATGGCACAGTGGGTCCTGAAAGTTATTAAGATCCTTGTTCACCATTATCTCCAAATCATTATGTTTTCTTCAATTCAGGTTAAGAGGCTTTGGATCCTACTCACAGCAGTAAGTTCTCACATGAGAAATTAATATTTAAATCAATCAGCTATTGGGGTTTACCTCTTAAAAAGAGGGGGCTTTGAGATACATTGACAAGTCTTACCATCATTGACTACAAAATTTATATGTACTAGATATTACTATAATATATCCTATACTTGGGATCATACTATCAAAGTAGTTCACAAAAAACCAAGTCATTCTGAAGCATTTTTTCCTGGTAGAAAACAAAGCTATCCACTGAAGCCCAAGAATTCATACAAATCAAAATAATTCACATAAAGAATTGACCTCAGGCATCGAAGTGCAATTAATGCATTGCTAGATTAGTGCTTATTGGTGATAATTAATTATTCATTTTTAAAAAATAATTATCACTACCTCTATTATGAAGTCAAAAATCAGGAGAAAAACAGTTTATACTTCAAAATATAGCCCTCACCTTTTTGGGGTTCTTTTGGATCTGGTGGGTTTTTGTTGTGGGGGTTTTTTGTTTAGGTTTGGGGTGTTGTTTTATTTATTTATTTAATCTTAGCTGACTGTGCCCATTCTTCCTTGAAATTCTGGTATGAGACCCTGCAAGTGAGAGGCAGTGCAGCTTACTTTCTTCAAACTGTAGGAGCAAGTAAACTTGCGAGAAGTTAGGAACTTCATGACCCCTTGATCTGCTTTCCAATGCTATGTAATTGTCCAATTATTCAAATATACTCTAGTCTGTAAGAAGTAAAATTTTTCATTTACACAGGAAGAGACATTAACATCACAGTCTGCAAACAGAACGAGCAGGAGGTCTGGTGCTACTACAAATAAATCAGTAATAACAGTAACCAGTGTTTCTATAGTCCCAAGGACAAAGAAAGAGAGAAAGACAGACCAAGCTTTTCAAAATGATTTACATTAAATTTAGGCAATCAACCCTCTAGGCAGCTTTGCAAAGTGAAGCCTAAAAATTCTTTTTATCTTAATCTTTCTTTAAAATTCTAGCCAGAGGAAGAAATTCAAGGGTACCTTTTCTGTGGAATAATGCCATCATTTATCATCCAGGCTGATATGCAAAGTGACATAGGATATGGAAAATCTCTTTAAAGATATGGGATAAAATCCTGGACTCCTTGAAGCTTCTAACAAAATTTGCATGACCATTCATTGGACAAAGTTGCATCAGTGGTCCTTATTTCTGAACACTATGATTACAACCTTTCAGTTTGCAAGAAAGTCTCCTAAAATAGAAACTGTAATTCTTGCAGCTATTTTTACATGCGTTCTTTCTAAGACTCATTTTCTAGAGTACAGATTTCTCTTTTTTTAATTATAGTTTTTTCCTCCAAATGAAATATTCAAGATTTACATTTTCCAGTGCACACACATCTTCTACTGCTAAAGACTGGCATACTTAGTACTTATAAAGCTTGGTCACGTGAAAATAATTTCAAAAATAATTTCAACAATAATTTCAATGGTATATACTACTGTAAAAAATTATAATGGTGATTAACTCATTATTGTTCCAACCCACCTGCTTATACCAACTATGCATATATCAAATGCCATTGAAATTGTAGTTTTAAAGGAGCAGGACATGATCTGAACCTTCCTGAACCATTACAGGCAGCTTATCTTGACTACCTGCATAGCTTGTGAACCCACTGAATATAAATTGATTATTAAATATAGAGTATTATACTACAATCCCAAAGACTGATGTATGAAGTTGAATAGAAGTAGGAGAAAGTTAGCACTGTAAAAGGGCACACAAGCTCACCTAAGTACAGGCATTACACTGAGTGAAAGAAAAGGGCAAGAGCAGAAGACACAATGATAAACTACAAGAGAAATGATGAACTGAGCAGACCTTCGATCAAATTCCAAAAGCAAATGAGGAGTGCACTCCTAGTGCAGCAAGCCACAAGACAGATATGCATAGGGAACAACCTGGGAGAAGGACAATGAATTTTTACAAAAATTCTCAAAGAGATAGAAGATAAGTGGCTTGTCAAAAGAGAATTAAAAAGAGAAAATGAGAGTTTAATTATCGCCTCATAGGAATAGGCCTATCACGCAAGGTAAGTAGAGGTAAGATGGATGATAAGAAAGATTTAAGTCTGGAATGTTAGATGCACAGCTGAGCCTCAGAGACTTATTAGTTATAAGTGGATGTACCAAGCTGGCCAAAGATGAGTACGAAGTACAGTATGATAAAGTTGGCAGAGCTGTGCACTGCTTGCTTTGTAAAGAATGATCTACTACCAGTGTTACCATCTGCCAGACAAAGTTGAAGAACATAAGAGGAAAATTTCATAATATTTTTACACTTTTGTTATTCTTCATGAATCATACACTATAAAACCAGTTAGAGTATGACAAAATATTTCACTGGAAATGCAAGGAAAGATTGTTAGATGAAAATTGAGAAAATATTAGTCGGAGAAAAGCCATATACATAATACTGGTTTGTTGGGGTTTTTTTCCAGTTCTCTAGGATCTAATCATGATTATCTCATTACAGAACTATGATAAACAGTAGCTGGTCAATGCTCTGAGAATATAGATCTTTTCCCCCAAGAACTCCGATAGGCATGTCTTGAGCACCAATTCAGGCAACAGCATTCTGAATTCACCCATGCATTAGCCCATATGGCAAATCCCAGACCATCAAATCCCACAGGAAAGAAAAAAGAGTCAGCAAACTATGAAACCATTCGTAAAATAAATTAATGTACTGTTTTGGTAAAACAATATTTCCAAACTCTAAAGTTACAGCTTTCTAAATGGCTCAATGTCCAAATGGAGATGAGTAACAAGTAGTGTCACTCAGGTGATTTCTGAGGAAATCAGCAGAAGAGAGGAATTGGTCAGACATTTAGGAGACAGATGAGACTAAACCTAAACATTTATCACAGGAATGCACGAATACAATGCAATAAGAGAATAAAATGCAGCAAATGGAAGTTAATACATGAAATAAAACAAGGCCTGACTTAGCAAAGAAACTGAAGCTTAAAGCTGTTGCCAGTAGCCACAGAAAACAGACTCATAGAATGGTTAGGGTTGGAAGGGACCTTTAAAGATCACCTACTTCCAACTCCCCTGCCATGGGCAGGGACACCCTCCACTAGACCAGGTTGCCCAAAGCCTTGTCCAACCTGGCCCTGAACACTACCAGGGCCATGTTGGCTGTCACCAATCACCTCCTCATTTTCCACGTGCCTGAGCATAGTTTGCATGCAGATCTGCTCCAAGATCTTGCAGGCTGCAAAGGGGAGACTGACTGACCTGTAGTTCCCCAGGTCTTCCTTCTTTACTTTTTTAAAAACGGGGTTACGTTTCCCCTTTTCCAGTCAGTGTGAACTTCACCAGACTGCCACGACTTCTCAAATATGATGGAGAGTAGCTTAGAAACTTCATCCACCAGTTCCCTCTGAACCCATCAATGCATCTCATCAGGTACCATGGACTCATGCACCTTCAAGTTCCTTTGACAGTCTCAAATCTGATCCTTTCCTACAGCAGTCAGTTCATCATTCTCTCAGTCCCTGCCTTTGCCTTCTGCAGCTTGAGCAGAGCCCTTGTTGGTGCAGACAGAGGCAAATAAGTCATTGGGGACCTCAGCTTTCTCCATCTCCCAGGTAACCAAGTCTCCCATTTCTTTCCAGAGAGAGCTCACATTTTCTCTAGTCTTCTTTTTATCACTGACATAGCTACAGAAGTTTTTCTTGTTGCCCTTGATGTCCCTGGACAGATGTAATTCTTCGGAACTCTAGCTTTCCTAACCTGATCCCTGGCTACTCAGGCAGTTTCTCTGTATTCCTCCCATGCTACCTGCATCCTTGCTTCCATGCTCTGTAGGCTTCCTTTCTGCATTTGAATTTTTCTAGGAGCTCCTTGTTCATCCATGCAGGCCTCCTGGCATTTTTGCACCTGACTTGCTCTTTCTTGGGATGCATTGCTCCTGAGCTTGGAGCGGGTGATCTTTGCACATTGACCAGCAGGGACTAGCCCATCCAGAAGACTAAATCAATAGTCAGAAAAGAAGATGGGATACGACACTAGCACCTACATGATGAAAAAACTTCTAATGTACTCCAATTTAGAGAGCATGGATACTTGATATGAGACACATGATAATATTTTCTATTACTAGAAATGTATATGGTGATTAATGTGGTCAAAAGAAAAAACAATGAATATGTGACTGATCAGTCTGGTGGAAGAAGACAGACCTTAAATTTAGACAGTAAATAATGCTGCACACACACACTTAGATATTCCTGTGAAATACATATTGCTGAAATAGGTAGCTCTACTGTGAATGAAGACTTCCGTTTTAGTAGGAGAAAGAAAACAAGCCAAACTGATAAACCCATATGACCATTCACAACACACTTTCAGCCCAGCTCAGAATCCAGACAGCAATCAAAACCTCTTAAGTCTGCACTCAAATCATTGCAGAGAATGCTGGAAGCTGATAGCTAGAAATAACAATACAAATTCCTTCCCCCTTTCACTCCTCTTTAGCAGCGTGGCACTCATGAAGCTGCCATTTGCTCCATTAGGATTCATTATTATGTACACAGAGCCTCCCACACAACGATATTGCTATGTGCCACCTCAAAGTAAGCTAATAGCATTTTCAAAATGCAATTAGAACCTTTCAGGAGAAAGCTCAAGCTGTGTTTGGATAATATGAAGTTAACTCTCTCCTACATTTCACAGACAGGCACACCAAAGCTAATAAATTCTTCTCATGTCTTCAGATTATTAACACACCTACTGGCAATGTCAAGATGTTAGTTTAAAGAATTTCAAATATGAAACAGTTCAATAATCTGGTTTACGACAGCTGACTGACAAAGCTAATTAACTGCCTGGAGAAGATTCTTTATAAACGAAGCAACTTCTGTCTGAACATATTTCCAAGGAGAACAAAATGTTCGTTTTGTCTTTCTCTTCTCCCTCATATTCTCTCCCTTCTAGCCTTCTCCATCTCATCTAATCTTTGATAAAAGGTTTCTTGACAGTACTTATATACTGCTCTTCCTGTGATTTGGTGGCTTATTTTCTGTGCCCTCTGTAGCTTCTTGCTAGACACTTCTACTCCTCTCCTCCAGACCTTTTTGTTAAAAGGCATCCTTTCAGGCACTCTACACAGAGCACTTTCAACATCTCCCCTTGCATCCTGAGGGAGTTTCATGTTTGAGTATCTACAAGCTTTCCCCAGCCGTGAGGCCGCTGTTTCACAACATCCACCTGCTTCAGGTATTTTTCTTATTTATAGACCTTCCTCCACGCAACATCTCCAAAAAGAGATCCTGTTTGTACCCAACTCTAGTTACACAGAAGGAAAACAGTACTTTCGGGGGTCGTGTGTGTCCCCCCCTTGGACTCGCAGGACATTACGGTTTAGGGGGAATTGTTATGCAGAGGAAGCTGACACTGTTAGCTCTAGTTATTATTAGCCTTTATTGTAACCAGGCACTATGCAAGCAGAGTATGTTGCTCTGCCAACACATCTCAGTCCTGGCCTGAAAGGCATCATTATGCCCATTAGACAGTTTCTCCTTAGAGAGAGCCACCTATTTATTATACCTGATAATGTACCAGTTGTGTGAAACGAACACACAACGGAGCCAATGAAATTACCTATTGCATAACATTTTGTTACAAATTAAGAGCACTGACAGTACTGAGAATAGAAAATACCCACAAAATTCAAATAAAAACACCCACAAGAAAAGGAAGAGTTGTTTTATCAAGATGAACGACAGACTTTTATTCCCATCAGAACCCAACTCTGAATGTAAGTATTGCTGCGTTTGAGCATTAAAGGCAGAATAACAGCAGCAGGACTGGAAATGCTTATTTTTAGGCTGATGCTAAATGGTGCCTGTGACGCAGACCCGCAGCAGCGGATTAATTTCATCTGTGGGTTTTTTTGTCATCACAAGTTCATAAAAAACTTTAGATGCTCTCCATACAAATGAATTTATTGCCCAGATCTTTTTCTAACACCAATAGAACACACTGGAAATATTAGCACACCTCATCATAAATATCAAAACAATGAGATACCAAAAGATTATCAGCAGGACTTGCAGAAATCCTCTTTTCAGGTGTCTGATCCTGCTCAATCCTCTCAGAATGAGGGAAACAAGCCCAGAGTCAATGGAGAGATATTGGTCCTGTGACCTCCTGCCTCATTTGTACCCTGACCTTTCCCTTGCTGACAGTACATTCAGAAAAGACTCAGGTTTTTACACTGAATTGTCATTTCAAGCAAGAGAGGGGAATTATGCCCACATTGCAGAATATCCTGCAGAAGAGTGGGATAAAAATACTTGTGACCATCCCTTGCTGAGTCTCCCCTCAGATCTCCTCTTGATCACTTCTCTTTAAGAGGAATAACTCTTGAGTCTGCTACATCTTCCCTCTTAACTTTGTTGTGGAAGACATTCACTACCTTCAAAATGTCTACAACTCCCACTGTTCAGAACAGAGGAGGGACGAATGCTAGTCTGTTATAGGAGGCTGAATGAGACATGGAAATCAACTTGTACTGCTACAAAACAGATCTGAGTTATTACCATTCTCCTTCCCCGTTCTGCCCTCTTCAAAAGTCAGAGGTATCCACATTTGAAGCTCTGCTTGGACTCAAATTCATGGAATGTGTCAATTGACAATCAAACATTTTGCACAGTTTCAATCAAAAATTAGACCTGAATTACCATTTCCCTTTCTGTTGTCACATAAATCAGATCTGAAGACAATTCTTAACAGACCAGCTGGGCATTAGGTTTTGGGGAAATATAACCACATGAACATGTGTTTAAGTAAGCATATATTATTAAAGGATAATTGATAAATAACCCTTATTAATGAGTATGTCAGGCTTGAGTCAGAGTCCAGCCATAGACGAGATATTTTTTCCCCATCTCTCTTTAAAACTCACTGATTGTGCTTTGCTTTTAAGGTCTATGCTAGCTAATTAGGGAATTTCAGTAATCTATTTTTAATATGTACCATCTTCTGTTCTTTTTAGTGCAGCCTTAAGATAGACTTTTATCTTTACTGCTGTGCACAGATCATCTGAAAATATAAGTTCTCTACTACATGACAACTCATAATGAGCCTTAATGAAGCTTGGGAACAGCTGTTAAAAACTCCAGTTGAATAGGTTTGCCCAAGCAGCAGTAGCTTAGGATGTTTTTTCTCTTATAGCACTGTTGAGTCATCTGCTCACCATACATTTAATGAGAAAAATCAAAAATGAAACACTAAAGCAGCTTAATCCTTTTTCCTTAGATATTTTATTTTAATCAGAGTTTTAATAAGTACATTACGAGCCATCATCTCTTAAGCCTTTCACCTTTTTAATTATATTCCTGCTCTGAACATCGACAAAAGCAAATGTTATTATGCAAATTTTGCTCCGAATTTGTGTCCTTACCAAGAGCATAAGAGACAGAGTTCAAACCATTTTTAATTATACTATAGATAAATGAGCCGCAAATTGTTAGAAACTACAATAAGCTCTCACGATTTTACATGTTACCTAAGCTGAAAGTCAAAAGACTATATATTTTGGGTACGATAAAGGACTGTAAGAACTATGAAGGTTAAACATGACTGAAACAAACAAATGCCATTATTTCATATTTCTTCTCTTACTGACCTTTCATTACTTAGACAGTAAGTTACGCAACATGTGGGACATTTAATTTTTGTACTGCTTTTCTGATTACAAGGATGCATAGGTTCCCTCCAGCCCTTCAGAATTTTATTATTTTTTTTTAAAAACACAATTTGCCAATCATTCAATCAGAACACACGGGAGCAGTTCACTTTCATGTATCAACTGCAAAGCACTACTTCATGAAACAGATTTATTTTTTTCCCTCCAGTATCCTTGTTATTTGGTTTTGTTCCAGTAACACCTATAGGCCTAATGCCCACGCTACTAGGCATGGTACAGCTGCAGCAAAGAGATAGTACAGTTCAAAAGCACATAGCTTAAGCTTAGAGCCAATGGATAAATAAGAACTCAGATGACAGGAGGAGGAGCTAGATGATTGCATTGAATCCAATAAGCAGAATCCACAAAACACCCTATAAACTTATTCTCTTCTTTCCTCAATCAATGTTTCCCAACAGAAGTTTCGAAAAGCCAGCGTGCTTGCCATTGCCACCATTCTGAACAATTTACATCAACCTAACCGAGCCAAAAACTAGTCACAGGCACTGCACTTCAGACCTTTAGTTAATTTAATGTTTCTGAGCCTAGAATGTTTCATTAAAACTGTTTCAGTTGTTCTGCAGGGAAATGCCAAGAAATAGACAATTCTTGATAGATCTGTATATGCTGAGCAACAGGAAGTACTCCAATACTTTGACCCAGTGAAGGTTTACTATCAACTGCAATGGCACCAGAATTCATTTTCTTCTTGACTGATTCTGAACTCCAGGATGATTAGACTGCCTTGCACAGAGACTTGGAACTGTTTGCTTGTGGAAAGAGAGTTATTTGCTGAGTTTTTCAAAGTTCCAGTCTCATGGTTTGTTACGCTATTGATGCCAACACTTAATTTTTATGATTGTTTGCTTTGGAGGATACTACACAATTACCACAACTCCACTGACAAATAACAAATATGTAACCAGAAAAAATGGATCTGCGCAACTTAGACCTGAAGTCGGCTTACACATTAGCTTCCTTTCCAAATGGTGACCGTTCTAGCAACACTGCTGTTCTAAGCTCACTGCAAGCAAATAAAAAAAAATATTCTATATCTAATAACTCTCAAACGGAAAAAAAGAAAAAAAAAGACTACAGCGATGATTCCTAGTTCTAAGGACCTTATCTGATGCAGTTGCACTGAAAAGAGTGTAAAGCATCCTAGTGAGAATCTGATGCAAGACAGTTGGGATTTCCACATTTCTGTAATGTACAGTGTCACGCACCAGTCTTCTGCATAAAACAAACGTAAAGCTGTTCGAACGCCTTTATTTTCAGAAGGGAAGACTAAAAATAGAATAAGTGTGGGGATTTTGAGGCAGGCACTTTCTCTTAAGTGGCCCTCATAGGTCACATAATCTCCATTTGGTTTGTGAATTCACTCCCAAGAGTCACAGAATAGAGAGAATGGTGGTAAAGCTGTATAATTCAAAAGTTCTAATAAAATTAGGAAACATTATAAGTAGAAACAGAAACTATATATGTGAAAAATAGCACAGTGACAGTGAAATTTTAGAAGAGCAAATAGAAGGGACATATTATAGTTCCAGCCATTCACAAATAGGCTTTTCCATACATGAGAAATATCTATGAAAAATACTCTGCAAAATTTGGAGAAGAGAAAAATCTTCACAGACTAAAACAGGAGAAGCAATTAAACAAGCCCCCCAAAAAGCATTTAGAAGTCCAGAAGCTGTTTTGGCACAAAGAAAGAGGGTAAAAAAAAAAACCCACCCTTAGTAATTTCACCTAGTAATATAGCAGGGTGACTTTATCAGGTCTATCAGGCCACTAATCTAAGATTATACTTGGTGCCTTTAAGCATTATTCCCAAAGATGATATTTAGTCACTCTAATGAAAATTCATCCTTTTGCATCATAAGAAAAAAAAAAAAGCGGGAGAAATCTACTGGCTCACAGTATTTCACACAACTGGTCTCTCTTTCCTGATATTTGGATATCCTGATACATGCAACAGTAACTGGGGAGGGAGGGAAGGGGGAAGTTTGAAGAGAACAAGAGAGCAAAGAAGAAATTTTGCTGTCAGATTAGATATAGCTGTTGCTGGAGGGAAGGGGGGTGCGGGTGGGTGCGACCATCTTCCAACAGTTCAGGGACAACTCCATACACAAGACTGCAGAAATTGTATTCCTGCAGATTCCCAAATTGACCATTCAGCAGACTCAAGTTCCTTGCTCAACAGGAAACATCTTCTTAAGCAAGATGTCAAATAAATAGCCCTCTTCCCTTTCTCTGTAGAGTTACTTATTTTAGAAGAGAATGGCAAAGGGATCGTGGCACAACACATGTAGGATTCTGCTAATAGCTTCCCCGAGCTAGTCATTACACATACACATCACCACAACATACAGCATCCGAGGTGCACCCCATTCCTGGAATCTTGCCTCTGTGCAGAGCCTGGTCAAGGTGCTATTTACACTAAGAAACTGAGGCAACAAACTACTGAAGAAACATAAGATGATTCCCTGCAAACACACAGCTCTGCAACTTCTCTCTCAAGGGGTTTAAATTCTCAGTTATTGTAAACATAAAGTGCCATGAAACGCGAAGTCACACAGGGAGAATGGCAGTCGCTAGTTCTAGTAATTGAGACTCCCTAATGAAGTTACTGTGTAAAACTCAGGGATACACATTCCATTTTTATTCCTTTAAGTGTGAATAGTCAAGTTCAGCCTTCAGAGTAAACAAAACATGATTTACTTTAGCAAAGGAAGGTGGAAGATCACTTTTGAAAAAAATTATTAAAAATCAGTTGCAAGCCATCATTGGCTGAAAGAGATCCTTTTCTCTTGTCAACAGTTTTATTGAAGCAGATTTTCAGTCTAGTCTTAAGGGAAGCAAAAGGAACACGGTATCCCAATTGTCAACAAGTTCAGAACCCATTAGTAAAGTCTGGCTGAAATATGAAAAGAGGGTAATAGCCTCAGACACAGAATACTCCATGATACATGGAAAAGCAGCTGCTGAACAGAGGACACCCTACACTAGACCAAATAGCTTAATTCAGTTAAGCAGAAACAGTGCAGAGAACACGTCAGAAGTCTCAAAGCACTTCAAGGGCTTTAATGACCTACCCTGTTACTACAAATAGGTCGTCAGGGTTGATGGACCTTCTCTGAAGCTTAACTGCAGATTTAGATGGCTTTGAGTATATCTACAGAGTCAGATAAGGTAGCTATGTAGTTAACGCTCGGGTTCAGATTCCCTGATTGTGTGTGTCCTGTGTATGTTACTTCAGACTTGGGCTCACTTTTGGTGTGAGGCACTCTTCCAAAAAAAAAAAAAAAAAAAAAAAAACACACCACCAAAAAAACCCAACAACACAAAAACACACCACCAAAAAACCAAAACCAACTTGATCATGGTTCTAGGGAGCATTCACTCTGTGAATGGCTCTTGTAAGTCAATACAGGCAAAATCATATTCAGCTCGGTTCTCCATACCCAGCCAGGCCTTGAACACAACCCCAGCTGGCACTGTGCTCTGAGATTTTTCCCCTGAATATTCATGTCACACAAGACTTACATTGTTTCATATACTTTCAACGTAAAAAGACAAAAATATTTTTTATGACCCAGAACAGACCTGGACAAAAGCTATGCAATATGGATGGATCTGGTCCACCCTGCACCACTTCAGTTCAGGATCAGAGACTGGTCCTGAGGTAGCAGCTTCTGGGAGGTTTTTGTGCACACAAACCTATTTGACTGCACAAAGAACCAACCATTCACTTCCCTGGTCCACATACACTGAAGACCCCAAACGTCAGAGCACAGACACACTTGTAGCTCGCACAAAGAGAGAAAATAATACCGTAAAGTAAAGCTTCGCACTTCTCTTCTAGATCTAGAAGAGACAGAATTTTGGAAAATGTCCTGTACGTGTGAGGTGATATCCTGCCCCAGGAAGTGCACTGGACTTCTGTCATTAATTTCCCAGGGAACAAAGGTTCTCTCACTCCAGGTTTCTGTCGATGATTATTAACTGTACATTTAAGCATTTATTCCAGGGAAAAGAGGAACGAATTTCAGAAAAAAATGCCTCAGAATTCAGAAAAATTGCCTCAGAATTTCAGAAAAAATGCCTCTAGTCCTTGATCGGGAAGCAAGTGACAATAGCTGGCTAGTAAGTCAAAGTTTAAATTTATAGATAAAGGGTAGAAGTATAAGAGCAAACAGGAAGATTCATTGCTTAAGTGGCAATACAAAAGTAATCATGTAATTCATTAATATGTCACCTGTCAATCCACAAACAGCCTTGTAGTTTGTGTCAGATTATGCCAGGCAAGAGTTACCCATCTTTAAAAATGCAGTGATTGCTGCTAAACGAAAACAGGCTGGAAGTATCAAGCATCTGATCTGGTACCAAAAAGTCTCCTTCAGCCCCCAAACATGATAGCCTTGCAGGAAAAACTGTATACCTTGAGCTACTGCACCAAAGAATAATAGAAAATTCTTTCTCATTATATATTTCAGTTCACTTTGAGGACAGGGAAAACTAATGTTAAGGCAAATACTCACGCTACTCAGATTCCTGTTTCTTTGGTCTAAACCATAACGTATGAAATCTAACTGGTCTACAGCTCTAGCACAGATGTTCCATTAGTCTGAGAAAAAAATAGTTATTGCACTTTTAGTAATCAAAAAAAAGCAGAAATTACTTGAATCTTATGGAAGGTATAAAAGATTTTAAAAAGAAATAGAATACTGTTTAATAATAACAAAAAAATAAAATGTACTGGTAAGGCCATGAATTCAAGCCTTGATTAAGCTCTGTAATTACATGTTAAGTAAAGACTAAAGCATCGAAACTAAACAGTACCAGTTTGTACAACACTGTATGCTTTAATGAATCCCTGGAGCTACTGTTTCAACTATTAGCAGCTTTTTGACTTTTTTTTCCTTTAGGAAAACCACTCAAACAGTGCTGTATTTCTAGGTAGACTATAAAAAAAAGTTGCTAGTTTTTACTGATCATATCCAATTCAGTCCAGCATTCCACTGATGTTAAGTGACATAATAGATTCAAGTAACATTAAAATCAGTACAGAAAATTACTAGCAGCTTCTCTCTTCCCATTCGTGCTTTCTCCACTTCTACATGTACTTGACTTGCATATTTTTACTTCTTTTACATTCCCCACATGTCCCCCTAAAATTATGAAACAAAGACAGTAGTTTTGAAAAATCAAGATTTTGTTTTTTTCAATTCCCCCCTTTACTATACATTCCCTAATTAATATTCTTCCAAGTCAGAATATTCAGATATAAATATTAAAAGACATTCTAATAAAATAGGGTTTAGGTTTTTTTCCCTCATGATTCTAACAGCTTGCTTTATTGACAATTTCAGCTGGCTGTGTTACAGGATACAGCAGGAGATCAGCGTATGAAATGATGTTCTCCACGATATCTACTTATAAACAAATTAACAAAACAAGCTTTATAAATAAGTTAGACAAAGAAAATTTGAAACACCTAGTATCACCAACACTAGTTTCTACAATGACTTAATGTCTTCATGAGTCCTAGTAGCATAATCAAGAGAGCTACAGCGTCAAATTAGAGAGGCCATAACTCCAACACCAGCCAGAGGGAAGCAGGGTACCACTAGACACACTGAATAGCAAAAATTCTAATCTAGTAGGATTGCCTTTATTCTGAGCTGATATGATTTTGTGCACACGCAATCTTTTGCAAAAGGAGCAACTAGCAAATCAAGCACCACTTTCAGACTGTAGCGGAAAGGTCTCCATAGTGACAGCAACTACCACAAAACACTGCCTAACAAGATACCTGTAGCTGATATCATGGTTACCTTTCTAGAGATGGAGCACACAAGCCTGAACACACGTTACAGGCTTCTTCAAGAGTGTTCTGAAGTAAGAGTGAAAGGATGAGCTCCTAGCATGTCATCAGCAAAATCAAGCACAGTACTGTTTTCACATATGTGAGAACAATTCAAGGAAAGGTATCTGAAACAGATGTGTGTGCATAAATATCTGGAAACTGCTGTTATCACCCACCACTTACCCAGAGACTGCCAGAAAACATGTGCCACCTGCTAATTGCCCATGAAAATTCAAAATATTTTGCCAAATCTGGATTTTCAGTTGATAGTCATATTGGCAACAGGAAGAACAAAAACATATTTTCAAGACCTCCTAAGAATTCTTCCTAGAGGGAGATAAATAGCACTACAAGTTTTCACAGCCGGTATCTTACATGTGTTCATCACTTGTAGATATTGCTCGTATTTTACCCACGTACTGTAGAAAGATATGTAAAATAATTAAAAGCTTCTCAGATTTCTTTAATATCTGTGCTACTTATTTAGTGAGCCATTTCAGCATGTCTATAGACACTGCAGAACTAGCTTTGTGTTAAATGTCATTTTCAAACAGTGTTATAACAAATAAGTTTATTACTTTCATTGTACTTCTACAAGTTATTCTGTATCCTGTGGCCAGTGAAATCCTAGCACAAGATACTACAGCCATGTTCAATCTCCACGATGGCTAGTTATAAAATAATCCATTAATAGAGAATTTTCTCTAAATTTTTCATTATTGATTTAGAAGAGAGGTATAGAAGCACATGCTTTCCAGGTAAATGGGCTTAAAACCTTTTACATTTTGGAATTTTGTGTCAATTACCTATATTGTGTTTGGGTTTATTTGTTTCATTTTTCTTTCTCCTCTTCACAGATCAACAGTAGATATTCGATATCGCCTACCTAGACCTTCATGTGGAAAAATGCCTACTGCTGATGTGTTTCATGCTGAAAGAAGTACCACACGTTCGTCATCTGGTGATTTTTCTTAGTTTTTAGTACAGGAGAAAAACGTCTTGCATGGTATGATGAGCTACCTTAACAGCCATTTAGATATGAATTGACAAAATCCTTTTACAAGTACAAAAACTATAATTAACATCTACTGCTGAATATTTATCAATTTATCCAGAGACAGAGGCGGACAAATGGCGCAGTATTTTCCTTTGCTTAACAAGTTTACTAGTTCTGATATATATTACTTCATCATCTTGCTTTTTGGAGGGAGGTGGGATTTCAGCTAGTTTTTTTGTAGGAGGATAAGACTTTAAAGCAGCACTGGGAATACACTAAGAGTAAGTAAAAGTTTTAACAATCTGTCCTTCCTGTAGCTTGAAGAATGAACTGAATGACAGGTTAAATATCTGGCAAACTGATCAGTTCATACCTGTGTTCCTGTACAGCTTTTTGATGCTCAGCATCTGTGCAAGCTGACCCAAGTGCTGCAGATGGTACTGATCCTGAAAGGATACAGTGCTCACCTTTCCACCCGTGAAACAGCTCAGTGGGGCCACATGCAAATCAACAAGCACAGGCTACCTTACAAACATATATCTAAAGGTGCAAGTAAATACAAATAGCTAGTACTTCAGAATAAACATATTTTTGCAACATGTTTTTTCAGAGTGAGATACAGTTATGTCCCTAAAGAAACTGACATGCACTGCATTTTTTCATCTCCCCATACACCAGTCCAGCCTATATTCATTCACCTTGTAGAATCACTGACCCCTGTTTTGGGGGGTTCACACACACAATTAAAAATAATTGGGTTATTTGTAGTCATTAGTGTCTTCAGCTGCTTCTGACAGTATGAGTACTGATATGAATTCAGAATGAATAAAATGACCTCATAGCAAGAGATACAGATCCATATCTTTAAGGACCAAGACTTTAGGAAAGGAAACTGAATTTACTGAAGGGGGAATCTTGTTGCTGTCTTCAGTTATCTATTGGAAGGGTATGAAGAAGGAGGCAGACTTTTTCAGAGTTATGCAGTGAAAGCAAGAGGCAATTGGAAAAGTTACAAGAAAAATTCTGATGATAGAAAAAGAATGTCCAGTAGAAGAATAATTAAATACTGGAGCAGGCTGCCTGGAGAGGTTGTGGAGAGCTTTACAGATATTCAAAGCCCAGGACAAGTCCCTGAGAAACCTCATCTCTGTTGGCCTTGTTTTAGTTGGGGTGTATTTGTGTATGTGTGTGTGTTAGAACAGATAACCTCCAGAGGTGCCTTTAAACTGAAATTACCAAGATTCAAATTTTAACACAAGAATTCTACATACAGAATGGGTAAGCCCACAAAGAGACAGACTCACTATCCCTTCTCTCCAGACCTTCTCTTAGCTTTTCAGCAAGAACAGCACATATGCAAATGCCTCATCCTTTTGTAATGTCTCCGCTGTTAAATCTGCTGTGGGACTGACAATTTCAGGGTTACAGAAACACCTCAAAATACATGAGTAAAAGTTTTATTATTCTACCTACACACACTGGAATGACAAACAACAAAAAACCACACCTTCATGGAAAGAACTATTGCTTTGCAATGTGCAATAAAGCATCTTCTCCCTCCCCTGTACTAGCTTCAACGAGACTTGCTTGTAACACACACAGTATATGTTTGTGAACTCTGGGGTGCTGCACAGGAAAGTAAAACTTGGTTTGCAGCTGACCCTCTGCCTGCGCTTTCTGGTTTTGAAGCGGAGGGGTTTGAACCCAGATTGGCTCACTGTTCTCTGGTTGCCACCCAGCAAAATTTAACCTGAATGAATCCATTGAAAATGAAAAGATACCTATACTTTTGTGATTGTCCTGGTGAAAGCCTGACAAATAGAATAGCGTCTGGGGTGTTCAAAGGATTCCTCTAAAGGTAGGGGCAGGATTTAAGTATGGGGTGGGTATTTTGGTGGGTGGGGTTGTTTGGTTGGGTTTTAAGTAATTTGGGAAACCACTGTAACATATTTCTGGCCTGACATCAGTCTTACTTCTTATATCGCTTATGAAAGAGCATTGTTATTACAAATAGCATTATCATCTAAAACACTACATGGAAACATCTCCCTTTAGAGAATAAATTGTGTAAACATGGATACAGTCATTTTTTCTCTCAACTCAGAAAACGTCAATGAAATAATCAGAGCCCGCCTCTCGCAAGTTCCTTTTATTAATGTATTAAGGGCAACTACCAGAAAAACATCTGTTTTAATCTACCATCTTCTACAAAATATGGTTTGATATTATCAAGCTTCATAAATACTGAAGTCACAAATAGCCGTAAACAAGGGAAAGTTGATTAGGTGTTGATTAGGCGTCTATTAAACATGTACTTTTTTCCCCTCCCACAACTTCAATGCCCTATATGTAGGCACCTCTATCTTCCTATAAATGCCTAGTTAGGGTGCACACTTGCCAAGGCTTCTCAGATCATTGCAGTCTCATTAAACACCATCGCATCATTATTGTTTCTTTGTTTTGGTTGGGTTCACATAAGACAAGGACCATTAGTCACAGAATTTATTTCAATAGAGGCAACAACACATGAAATGTCCCAGCACAAGTCAGCAGAATATTTACAGAGTTACTAGCAATTATTTTTCCTCACCTATCACCACAGGGGCATACTAAAATTTTTAAGCTATCATTACTAATTTCTTGTTGAAATACCAATGAATTTCAAACCAGTTTAAAACAAACAAAAAATTACAGTCTCTCTATAAAACCCTGTCTACCCATAGCATGGTTTTGGGGGCCCTGATGAAAATAACAGCGATGCTTTATAAATTATGGTTGTTTGAGGAATATGCCATTTAAAGCAACCAAGACAGTTAGATTGTCATTTAATATAAAACAACTGATAGTTGCTTAATCAAAATTGGAATTAGGACAAAAGATACAATACAGTAGCCATTTAAACACATAATCCTTCTCATTTTATATAATGATACTACTTACTTTTAATTTAAACGTACATGAAACTGATAACAGTCACATAGTAGCTAAAGGCTTTTAACACCATGCTCTTAATCACCTTGCAACTTGATGAGCAACAATAAAACACAGGCCAGGGGCTTTCGCTTTGCAAACATATCCCTCCATATCTTTTCCCACAAAGAACACAGTTTAATTTTAGGGATGGTATCAACGGCTGAGACAGCTCCTGAAATTAAAGGGATATTGATAAAACACAATCTGAATACTGTTGGGATGCCCAGGATTTCCTCAAATAAAACAGCTGGGCTTTAAACCTCCAACATATTTAGCAGATTTTCCCTAGAGGAAGAACATAAAAAACAAAAAATGTCTTGGCAACCGAACCTGGCGCTATGTCATTCATTAACTGTGTTACAGTAGTTACGTGCCCCAAAACCCTAACAATGCCCTCAATGCAAATAATGCAGGTTTGTCCTAAAATAATGAGCCAACCTAAATCTAGGTGCACTTCCAGGGAATCAATTAGAGCTGAGCCAGTGCTAAATATGACCCACTCTACACCACTGACTTAAAACGGGCTATTTTATGTGCAATAGCTGCTGATTTTATGCTGACACTTTGCCAAGCAACCAACTTGGCAAAAATTAAGGTGGTCTTTAATCACAGTTTCAGTTAAATTACATTCTTGAGCAAATCATGCTCATGACAAACCATAGACTGACAGACACTAGCCTCACAAATTCAAGGTACAGCTACGCAAACAGAGCCATTGCCAAATAAACAAACTAATTTGAATAAACAAAATATAGCCCAATAATGAATCTTTCCCTTGAGCGGAGGCACACTGCCATATGCAGATAAGACAAGAAATGACACAGCTTTTCTAGAATAGGTCTTTTGTTCCAACCATACTTGTCAATAATTTCAATTTAACCAAATGCATTTTTGTAACTATGTTTCATAAGTTTGCATTGTGATGGGGAACGCTCAGTCAAAAATTCCCAACCAATTCTCTTCGCAATTGTTAAGTCTTAAGGCACTATAAAAAGATAAGGAGATCAGCAGAGACCAAAATAGTGATCCCATTTTAGTATTTTAAGTAAAACAGATACTAAAAAGTGATGAAAGAGAGCAGCTATTTGGGGCCTGTATCACTACAGGATACTAAAAAGCATTTGCTTAAATATACCACTAGCTTAACAGAGATCAATACCATTGCACAAATAGGCAAAGCTAGGCATCTGCTGAGCTGCTTTGTGACTCCATGTGTTGTTAAGCACATTCCAAAGGTCTTTCAGATTTAATTTCTGTTTCTATCATGCAAGTGACACTAGTCAGAATGGTTACGTTAAGCACATGAAATCAAGTATTTTCATTTCTCCAACTTTTAAAAACTTTACAAGAAGTGAAAACTTCTCACTTAACTTCCACCTGTTAACCAACAGACACAAGTCTCTGAAGTGTGATTACAACGTGATTTCTCTGGGTACCATATGCCTGATAAGAAAAATATCTGCTCAAAGCAATCCTATTCATGGGACAGAGAATCCTATCTTTGAGCAGCAACATAGAATATCCATTTTTTAAAGAGAAAGTTCTGTCTTGCAGCTGGACACTTTACTTTGTCAGCTCTCATTTCTCAGCTACAGTTGCAGACATTCTTCTGTCCCTCAAATGCTTAAGGCTCTATGGGGGGAAAATTGCCAGAATAATGGGTACAGAATAATGCCTTCAGTTCTGATAGCAATAGGACTAAGGCAAGGCATTCCCTACTGTACTGCTGTGAAAGCACACTTCAGTACATTGCTGCATATTGTTATTAGAGCTCTCTTAATCAATGTCATCAGTAGAGATATAAAAGTGGTAAGTTATTTGATTTAAAATTCTATTTCAGGTCATTTATTTTATTTGTTGTTATTGGCTTTTATCTATACGAGTGACAGACAAAATAGTCATTTGCGTGATTTAGACACCTAGCCATCTCATTTTCGCACTACATGCTCCAAGAAAAAGCAAAGAATTACATGCAATGTTGACAATTTATATTCAGCAGAGCCACTGCGTGACATCTCAATCTGTTGAGATATATCATACAGTTACCACTGTAGGCCACTTTAAAATTATCCTACTTTCTTTCATAATGCCATGTGAGGAGGGAGACATGCTGGCTTCTTTTTAAGTTCTTGCACCTCCTCCCTCCAAAGCCCTCTGCTGAGTAAAAATATCTGTCAGTCTGCAGATTTCATTGTCATCTGCTTTCAACATATTGATTTCCCCAGAGACATAAGTGGATTGATTTTTATTTTTTTTTAGCTACCTTATACTTCAACAGAGATGCTAAAGTAGCAGCAGAACTAGACACTTGCAAGCTACTATCGTATGTAAAACTCTCTATACGGTTCTATTTCCTTTACGCTAACTGAATAGGCTTCTCTTTTTCTGGAAAAGAGTCATAAACCACTAGATTAGGCTTTTCTTCTGAATGTGTTACAGTAAGTCAATGAAAACCAAAGAGTTACGTTAGAGAAACAGGCCTGTTGACCAGCCTTGCAGTAGACTGATTTTTCCTAGTATTAATAACTGACTGTGAATATTCTTCACACATTTCCTCAAAGTTTTCTTCCCTTTTGATTTAACACCACACAATCAGCTAGGCAATAGCAAAACAATAACTTGAGTACATGGCATTCACTCAGAAATTAAGGGACATCTTTCTCATTCCACCCCGATAGGCTTATGTTCTCTTCGCACATCCAGAATTAAAGACCTCAACATACAGTTTTGGAAGTGAGAAAAAAAAACAACAAAAACACAACACCAATCTTTTAGAAAAGGTAACTTTATAAAAATACCACAGATCAATATATTAATCTATTGGTCTCAAGCAAATGCTGTGAGGTTTTGATGTTTCATGAGCCAACACAAACAGTTGGCAGAACTGTAAGGGGAAGTAAGTAGCTGACAAGACCTATTTGTGTTTAGCTTCCTTTCAGTGTCTGTTAATAAATGCTTTGAGGTCAGGAAACATAAATGGAAGGCAAACTGCATTTATAAATATATATATTTTGTTCTGAGTAAAATTTCCCAGCAAAAAATCTTGACAGACCACCACATAACTGGACGAGCACATTTTTCATTCACATGAATTAGTTTGTGACCATAGCACCAGAAACACATGAAATCATATTTAACTTTTGATGGTACTTTCCACAGCAAGACATGTTAACCCATCTCTGGATTACAATTTCACAAGAAGGAGTTTTTAAAACACTGTTATGCAGTATTAAACTTCCTTAAATGAAGGAAAGCTGATCGAAGACAACATAGGCACATGTCACAACCATATTCTCAGTAAAGAGACATTGGCTGATTTCTAACGTTTCTGTAGGAATACAGCAGGGCGCTTAAGGCCTCAATACTACCTAAGGAGTCAAGTATTCAAGAGTTGTCAGATTGCTAAAGAAATGTCATTTTCAGCAGCAGTTGTGCATGATAACAACTACTTTCACACAGCATAGTAAACCAGTGGTAAGAATATTTTTTGCTTTGTTATTAATATATTACAGAGCACATTCTTCTACGAAAGCTGGAAAGAAAAGCATGTGAGTAAAAAAAATTAAAGGTAGGTAATCCACTTGAAAAGTCACTGTGCCACAAAACAGATATTCAGAGTCTGGTTTCTACATTGCAGAAAGAAAATAAGTTATTAGCATAGTTTTACAATTGAGAGTTATTATGAGATCAATACGTACAGTACAATTTACTATCAGCACAATTGTTTATCTTTTCAGTCACAAAAGACTGTGAAGTAGTATTGAATCAAATATGTAATTTACAATTAAGCAGAAATCTACGGCAATACAAGCACAGGACAATAGATTGTAGTGCCAAGAATTCACTGACAACTACCAACACTTCCTCATTTACAGTTCGCATGATCTGGAATGCATAAAGTCTTAAAGAGTCTTTTAACTAATGATCATCATCTTTGATCTCCAGAAAATTACTATGACGTGTAGAAATGAGATTCATAAGAATCCTTACCCCCTTGGCAGAGAAATTAATTTAGTGATTATGCTGCATATTTAAAAAAAAAAACCAAAACAAAACAAAAGCATAGTTAAAAAGTCAACAAAATAGATCGATCCAAGTAATCATCATCCATATTCAGAACAGCATGAAAGACTTTTTCCTGAAGATAAAAGAAAGTTCCATGAACTCATTTGCAGCCTGGCATATGTATTCATTTCAGCATATTGCACCATGAATTATTCTTTTATAATCTCTACTAAGATCATTTGTCACTCATTTAGGTCTCAAGCCTCTTCAAAGTGACAAATCTTTTCTTCTACATTTCTAAGTACTATTGAGGATATTTAAAAAAAAAATGCAGCATTAGTTGTTTAGCTGTTTTATATCTACACCACAAAGCAAGAAGACTGCTTCACTGAGCAACTTCTTAAATTTGGGTTCACATCTCAAATATTTCCCAGTCTTGGCTGAAAGATCTCATCTTCATTCACAACATCATTAACTATTAATGTCATGGTTTGAATCTAGCCTTCCATAACATCGTAAGCCAACAAAGAACAGATATCTTCAAGTAGTTACATCTGAGTTCACAGGATCAGCTCACTCAAGCACGAAATATGGAAAGCATTAATTTTCTTCAATTACTTATCTATACAACAGCCACAATAAGTCATGACTAGCTGCTGATTTCACTTAAAGTTTTTACAGGTAACTGAACACATTTACCACATAACTAGCTCAATAGCACACAGCACTGAGAGAAAATACAAAAAGAAATACTAGAAAGCTGAAGTCCTAGGAAGTTCCAAGACCAACTTCTTAATTGAGCTTTACCCAAGTCTACTTTACATATCATCAAGGACACTAGGCCTTCATTAAGCAAGCAATTTCTACAATACCAATTTTGTTCTATTGTGAGAAGTCTTATAGCCATCACCACTAAAAACTCCTTAGAGACAGG
>VWZZ01000012.1:123568-228824 GCA_013399095.1 Psophia crepitans
CGGGGAGGGTGGCGGTGGGGGGTGGGCGGGAGGCAGGGAAGACAGGACTAAAATAGGTTTGTGAAACAGCACTATTAGTGGTTTACTAAAATAATAATCAATACTTAAATGCTTTGCAAAATTTAAGACAGTTGTCTGTTGCATTACAGCGACTAAATGGCTTGAAACAAAAAAGTGGTTTAGTATTTTTTCTTACGGATTCAAAACATTCATAAGCAAATATCAAAAGCTGTGGTTATTTTAAAGTAAGCACTACACTAAACAAATCAACCAGAAATCAGTACAGCTTTCCACTGACAAGCTTCCTTAGAAAACTAGACTACTCATTTTTAAAGAAAAAAAAAATTACCATACTGTGAGGATGTCTCCACTAGCAATACTCAGCTGATCTCCACAACACTATTTTAGACACTAGAAGATTACCAAAGACTGGAAAATCAAGTTGTTCACTCCACCGCTTATTAAGCAAGACTGAAAAAAATCACTGTATCTCTAAATCGACACTAATAAGAGGAACCACCACAAACACTTGTTGTACCATAGTCAGTTGCCCAACTCCCCACCCAGAGGAAACATACCTTCACAATCAGATGGTCTGGGGCTCAACAAACCCTGTAGCATTTTTCACTGTGAAAACTACTAAAAGAGCTCTGTTGCCCTGAATGCCCTTCTGCATCTACAAGAACAAACATGCCTCCTTCCCCCAGAGACAAAAGCAAAACCTCCAGGCACAGAGAAGAAAAAGAAAAAAAAGGAAAAAAACCTCTCAAACCTTTTCTCCTTACATACAATCAGGAACAGCGCAGGGCAGCCTCCCTTTTGTCAGGAGCACTCATTAGTTTCACCTGAAGGCAATTGCTGTCCCACCAGCGCACTACGCTGTTAATTGCTAGGTGAAACAAGTTATTTGTTTGAAACTAGGATGTAGACTGTTCCTTTCTTGCTAGGTTTAGTGGATAGAGTACATTCCATCAAAGGCAGGCACTTCAATTTCTAGACTGAGTTTAGCTAATAAGATCATGTTCAAAGAATGGAAAAGAAGGGTGGTTTTCTGATTAATAAAATTGCCCTGGTTTCAGCTGGGATAGAGTTAATTTTCCTCCTAGCAGCTGGCAGAGTGCTGTGTTTTGGGTAACACCCTGATGGTTTTAGTTGCTGCCAAGCAGTCAAAGACTTTTCAGGTTCTCATACTGCCCTGCCAATGAGAAGGTGGGGGGTGCGCAAGACTCTGGGAGGGGATGCAGGTGGGACAGGGATATTCCAAACCATACGATTTCATGCTCAGTATATAACAAGGGGGTTGACCAGGAGGCAGGGCAGCTCAGGAACTTGATGAGCATTGGCTCCAGGTGTTGAGAAATTGTGCTGTTTATCACTTGATTTGTATAGTATCACTATTATTATTATATCTTCCTTTTCTGTTCTATTATACTGTCTTTATATCAACCCATGACTTTTGGTTGTGTGTTTTTTTTCTTTTTTGAGTCTTTCCCCCAGCCCACAGAGGGCAGGGTGTGAGCAAATGGCTGTGTGGCTGTTTTAGCTGCCTGCCGAGTTAAACCACAACAAAAATAAAAACACTGGTAACTTGGTAATGTAAGTTCTAAGGAAGTTCTTTCCGCAACTTATTTCTTCCATTGTCAGCCAAGCATATGCTACCTGGACAGCATGTAATGCTGCTGAGCTGGGACACGTTACACCTGGTGTAGCTAATAGCATTCCCTTCAATAACAGCCTTTTTTACTCCATGTGAAGTACACAAGCTCAGTGCCTCAGTCTCCTTTTAGCATTATTCATTAGACCTCAATGAAAAATGCTTATGATAGCCTCCAAGACCATCCCCTTTTTGTATTTGCTATGTTCTTTCCTTCTTTTCAGGAGTTACAGTACCCAAGCAGGTACCCCTTTTCCTGCTGCTGCTGTCCGTGAAACTTTACGTCTTAGACCCTGAATGCAGCAAAGCTCTAAGCACGCCCAGCACTCACTTTAGGCAGACTTAATGTAATAAATGTCGTATTATAGCATTGCTAAGCAGTGTACCATAGGAGTAAGTATCCCATAATATGCTCCAGGAAAAAAAAAAGTTCACCCACAACTGACATGATTTCATCTGAAAGAAACTACTTGGGAAGTTTTGTATGATTTAAAGTTTGTCTGTTCGGTTCATTCAGTTTTCGTTACGATGGTGGCCATCAACTACATAGTAATGCACTAAGTGTGCTTTTCACAACAATCAATGGAGTAAAATATGAACTTTTGATCAAAATCCTAATATTAATATTACTGTGATTTTAACTGTACAGCCCTAATACTGTGTTAAAAGTTTATGGTACTTGCCTTTGCCTTTTCCCCCTTCTTAGGGCAAGCAACGCTTTCCAAAGGCCCCACAGTAAGCTGAATGAACCCTTCAAATAGACGTATCTAGGGACTGATATTTTGAACAACTTCCTTAAGGGTTTCTTAAGCCAACACAAATAGGGGAATGTAAGATGTCTGAGCAAGATGTCCTCTCTTCTAAGGAAATACCATCCCAGCAGTATAAGGGCAGGTGTCTTGTTCAATTTATAAGTTGAGTATACAACGCCCAGAGAACTGATAAACTCTGAACAGATTATTTAATTGCATCTAACAGTGAAAACAGATGATGAAAGTGCAGTGGATGTGGTCTATCTCGACCTCAGTAAGGCATTTGACACCGTCTCCCACAGCATCCTTGCATGGATGATTGGGTAGTCAGGTGGATTGTGCACTGGTTGGAAGGAAGAAGTCGGAGGGTTGTGGTCAATGGGGCAGAATCTAGTTGGAGGCCTGTGACCAGTGGAGTCCCTCAGGGGTTGGTACTGGGACCCGTGCTGTTCAATATTTTCATCAACGGCCTGGATGAGGGAACAGAGGGTACCCTCAGCAAGTTTGCTGATGACACTAAACTGGGAGGAGTGGCTGACACGCCAGAGGGATGTGCTGCCATTCAGCGAGATCTGGACAGGCTGGAGAGCTGGGCGGGGAGGAACCTGATGAAATTCAATAAGGGCAAGTGTAGAGTCTTCCATCTGGGAAAGAAGAATCCCATGTGCCAGTATAGGTTGGAGACTGACTTGCTGGAGAGCAGTGCAGGGGAAAGGGACCTGGGGGTCCTGGTGGATGAAGGGATGACCATGAGCCAGCAATGTGCCCTGGTGGCCAGGAAGGCCAATGGCATCCTGGGTTGTAAACCTTAGTGATTCTATGATTCTATGGTTAGTAGGTCGAGGGAGGTGCTCCTCTCCCTCTATTCTGCCTTGGTGAGGCCACATCTGGAGTATTGCGTCCAGTTCTGGGCCCCTCAGTTCAAAAAGGATAGGGAACTGCTAGACAGAGTCCAGCACAGGGCCACAAAGATGATTAAGTGAGTGGAACAACTCCCGTATGAGGAAAGGCTGAGGGAGCTGGGTCTCTTTAGCTTGGAGACGAGGAGGATGAGGGGTGACCTCATCAATGTTCATAAATATGTAAGGGGTGAGTGTCGGGAAGACGGAGCCAGGCTCTTCTCAATGTCATGCAGTGATAGGACAAGGGGCAACAGGCGCAAGCTGGAGCATGGGAGGTTCCATGTTAATATAAAGAAAAACTTTTCCACTGTGAGAGTGACAGAGCACTGGAACAGGCTGCCCAGGGACGTTGTGGAGTCTCCTTCTCTGGAGACATTCAAAACCCGACTGGACGTGTTTCTGAGTGATGTGCTCTAGGTGGCCCTGCCTTGGCAGGGGGGTTGGACTAGATGATCTTTCGAGGTCCCTTCCAACCTCTAATATTCCGTAATTCTGTGAAAACATGAGTACAGACCCTTCTGCTAGAGTAAGCAGACATACTGTAACCCATTTCGCTGTTGTCCTTTGGAAGCCATTAAAACAATCCACTCTGAAAACTGTGAATTGACATGGAAGAGTTCAAAGAACGCTACATTCTTTCTTGCATTTTGCTTTCTCTCACTCTTTACCAGCATTTTATAAGATCTTAAAGACAGTCCATAGAAAGCTATTAAACAGAGCTCAATAGATTTAATCCATTACATATTGTGCAGGACTTCTTTCACAGAGGTGAAGCCTGAAAATTGAGGCACTTAGACCTAGCTTTACAAAGAGCTCCCTGCAGAGTGACTCCTGCAGTCACCCAGAAGCCCTTATAGAAGAGAACTCTAATTAAGGGCCTAAAAACACAGTTAGATATCTAACCTACGATATCTGCCTCAGAAAATACCATCCCTCCTAAGAGTTTGTTTTGGAAACCTGCTCAGAGAAATTTGCTTTAAATCTGTCCTTAAAAAAAACACTTGGCCTTTTTGCAGTGGGAAAGAGGTCACTAAGAAGGATTGTTATTAATAATTCTCTTCCATGAGACACTGCCAACCAACATCACTAATGCTATTCATTTGCTCACAAATTTCATACTCATTACAGAACTTTCAGATTTTTATTCTTCAGTACAGCTAGGAAAGAGATTGCTCTGCCCAAGATCAGCGTAATTACTGAGAACCTGGCAGGTTTGGTATCCTTTTCTTTCCTGTTAAATCACAGTCATTAGCCTCAAGTTGGACAATCATGATTTAGCAATGTAATATTAGCAAAACCCACTCATACATAGGTCTAGTAGAGCTCCTACAACTGGGGACTTATCTGATTGCTGAGTTTGTACATTCCAACAACCAGCTTACTTTCTGTATGCAATAGTGCCAGTTCTTTCTTTGGTCTGCCCAACACTCTTCTTGTGCACAAGCCATCTCTGCCTGCCATCTGTTTGTGTAAACGAGATTTTGCAGCACAGTTCCCCAGTGCTGCATGTTCAGACCTGAACTTCCAGACTCACCAACAAGGACATCCTCTTCTGGTGCTGTGCTTTGGGTTATCAATTAATCATTTCAAAGACATATGACAGCTAAATCAAACAGTACACAAAGCTTGTAAAGGTTTAAAAAAAAAAATACACTGTGCCTTAAACAGTACAACAGAAAGATACAAGTAAGCAAAGCAATAAAACACTTCCACACATCTCTTATTTAATATATGCTGGTAACTAACATGAAAAATCTAAAAGTATCTATAACCAGAAGGCAAGGGGCTATCTAACTTCCAGAAAAATCAACAGGATTTGGGTACATATGTAATTTTGAGAAGGCAAACTTATTATAAGGCGTCTAATTATTTTTTTTTCCAAATTGTCTTTAAGTCACTTATAAAAACAGGACTTAGGTACATCATTATTACTGGATTCTATATGTAGTCAAACCTGTAAGAGAAGTTAGGTTAAACCTTAAAATGCATTTTAGGCATCTGATGCCTACTGAGTCAATGAAGAGTTAGGAACCTATATGATTTAGTGCATGAGAACCTAAGCACATTTTACATACATGCTTTTTCAGAAGTTATTAAGTAGAAATTTGCCATTTTAGAAACTTAGAGTTCAATTAGAATTAATTATATGAGAGCTCTGATGCAACAGAAAATGTCTCAATTTGTTTCATGGCAGTGCAGATCCACCTTTGGGTGTTATAAAAAGAAGAAAGCAAGACTGTGATGCATCTCACTAAACATCTTACACTATGTGTTTTGTCTGGAGCTTTTGCAACTCAAGACGTTATTATACTGACAGCCTGAATGTGTAAAATGTACCTGTTAGACTAATAGCCAAGAAAACTCTTTTAAAAGCTTAAAAACTCACCTTCGCCATTTTATGAAAGTTGAAAGTCACAGTATTATCCGCACTCTGGAAATTGTTTCAGTAATGCTTAAAATTACTGGAAATGAGAATTTGAAAAGTATAAGAATTATATAGCATTCTAAAGAATAAATGAAGATCAAAACTGTTGCAACACAGGGTAGCATTTTCATTGGGAAGTTGTATTTAATGGACTCAAGTCTGAAATATTGAAATCATATGAGATATCCTACTTTCACATTATTTCATGGCACCAGACCTAATCACTTAATCATACTCGATGAATCTTATAGAATTACTGTCAAGCTATATTTGGCTGAGAGATCTGTTTATGTGAAGCTGATTCGTAGTTTTGCTGCTAAGTAAAAAGATAAATCCATCTGCTGTCTTTCATCTCACCTTTTTATGAAAGCCGGCAAGATGAAGCCTGTAGCAGTTTTATTTTTTTTAATCTTTCTTTGGCTGCTCCATTTTCAAACGAGGGTTTTTCAGCACAGCCCACTGAAGCTTCTCTCCACTGAGGTTATAAAACATCATTAATTCTTAGCTCCAAAACCTACACATGCAAGAGAGTCACATATTCAAATGCTCATCAGCCTCCTGCTTCAAACAAAGGTTGCGGTGCAAAAAAATGTCATGAGCAGGTTCTTACTGTATTGAGTAAGTTACTTTAACTTCATTCCAAAGAGAATAGAATAGAATAGAATCATTAAGGTTGGAAGAGACCTCAAGGATCATCCAGTCCAACCGTCCCCCTACCACCTATTACCCACTAAACCATGTCCTTCAGTACTGCGTCTAACCTTTCCTTAAACACCCGCAGGGACGATGACTCCACCACCTCCCTGGGCAACCTGCTCCAGTGCCCGACAACCCCTCCAGAAAAGAAACCTCTCCTCATCTCCAACCCAAACCCCCCCTAGCGCAACCTGCAGCCGCTCCCCCCTGTCCTGTCACTAGTCATCTGCGAGAAGAGGCCAACCCCCAGCTCACCACAACTCCCTTTCAGGTAGTTGTAGAGGGCAACAAGGTCTCCCCTGAGCCTCCTCTTCTCCAGACTAAACAAGCCCCGTTCCTATTACTTAGAGCCAAAGAAGAAAGGCAGAGTATGTCACATCCTTAACACCCCATATTTTGAGTCTGATTCATATTTGGGGGCCTGGCTTTTTCTGTTGACATACTATTTAAATTGTATACTGGCAAAGACTTCAAATTAAGGTTAGATACGTTCCTTGGTAAGCAGTACCTGAGTTATTTTCATACAGCGTGGAGCCACCTTGTGGGAAAATGAAAAGGGGTTCTAAAGAGATGTCTAAAGCCATCCTCACTTGCAGCAGCTCATGGCTGCTTAAAAAAATGCCTCAGAGTAAGGACTAAAATAAAACTAAACCTGAAATGTTCTCCTGATTAAAGGACAAGGTCTTTGCTGAGCACAGAAGCAGGCACGCTGAAAGTACTCAGAAGCAGAGTAGCCACCCAACTCTCCCAACTGCTCAGTTGCTCCATCTTACAAGAGTCCTGCTAGCATTCACAGATCACAAAATATCATTGCTTATGGATGCTCCGTCTTCCCATGCCAATCATCTCATGACACTTGTGCAGACACTGCTAACTAGAAATTCCATCTTTGCTGTTCATGAAGAAGACACTAGCACTGACACAGTGACAGACTTTTTTTGAAATTTGGGGTTACATAACAGGATAAAATTTAGAAAAACATCTGGCAATAGGCTGCAGTTTAGAGTTTATATTTTGTTCAGAGAAGTACAGAAGGTTTGCGCATATTCATAACAATCCTAAATACTGTCACT
The DNA here is from genome assembly GCA_013399095.1 of Psophia crepitans. Classification (NCBI taxonomy): domain Eukaryota; kingdom Metazoa; phylum Chordata; class Aves; order Gruiformes; family Psophiidae; genus Psophia; species Psophia crepitans. Next base: position 131,071 of record VWZZ01000012.1, read on the forward strand.
AAATACTAAATACTAGAGTAAAAAATTACACATCTTACATGATGAAGTGAAAGATTGCACCAGTGAAGCATGAGTCATCACCTGTTGAAATTTAATTTGACCAAACATTGAGAACAAGAACACTTATAATGCTGGAAGCTGATATCAAAGAAACACAGAATTTGAAAATTTATTCAGACACAGATACAGTCAAACAGAAAAAAAAACTATGGTGACTTCAGTGAAAAGAAGTGACAAATTGTACAACCACGATATTACTCAATAATACATATTAGAAGGGATGCATCAGCAGGCTACTGCACTAATTCACAGCTCTGTGACCCTAGATACAGAGTCTCTAGGGAGAGACAGGCAGACCCTTCAGCCTCCACAGGTAAAGGGGGTAAAAGTCACTGTTCTCCTCAAAAAAGCCTCAGACAGGAAACATTCTGAGGCGATTTTGGACAGAACAGTTGACTTAAATCCCCTTTACTTCTGGAGGCAGTTGTTAAGACATAGTCTGTTGCAATAAAGAGACTAGTGCTTTTTGACAACAACGTAGATCTCCTGTGACGTATGCAACCTGAAGACCCAGTGACCTTAGAAAGCCCTTAAAAATGAAATTACATCAGTTTGCTTCAGCCTGGTTAAAATATACATATAATACTATGCCATATACACATTGGCTGGTTTTGTTATGTTAATGTTAACTTGGAAGGGAGGTGTAGAAAATGTACCATGAAGAACCATGCTCTTTGTGACACTGAAGACCATCTTATAAAATGCACAACTAAAACAGAGACAATGAATGAAATGTACCTTTGCAAGCATCTCACCTCAGAGATTTGTCAAAATTGTAGAGAGAAGACTCAAAATTCACAATTTATTCTTTCACTCCTCTGAATGGACAGGGGTTAATACAGCAGTTCCTTGAGTGATTACCCTTAGCGTATTTCTTTTTCTGTTTATCACCCATAAAACATTCAGCAAGAATACAGTGACACCTGAAGAGAGGTAAACCAGGCTGGTTCTCATGGATCTCCCTACTAAAAAATTAAAAAAGCAGTAATTTTTAAACACGAGGGAGAGGCTATAGAAGGAATCTTTTGTGATGATCCTAAAATACTACAGAAACATCTTCTAGAGAGAACCAGGGATTGTGTATTCACGGACCACTCCTAAGACGTTCCTGTAGTCATAGCTTCTAGCTTCAGTTACAGGGTGTACATCACCTGGGAGTGGAAAGGGAGATAAGACATACGCTCTTCAGGTACTTCCAAATGCAGCAACCAGACTATTGACATGGGGGGCTGCTAAGCTATCGTTTCAGTGTTCTCACTGGTAAACTAATTGCAAACAAATAAAACTATCTATTTAAAATCTAGATGTTGAGGTTCATAATTCTCAAGGACTCATATCTCTATTTTCAAGGCTTTTCTTCTATCATGAACAGTTTCCTCTGAGATTTTTGTAACTTGTAAGAACAATGGGACTGTCACTGGACAAACTAAGACCACTAGTCTAGATCTCAGTTTAGGAAGTATCTTTTTTCCTCAAGCACAAGAAAATGATCAAAAGCCTTTCACATTTCAGAAGGAAAAAACATTGAAATCATTCCTCCCACTTCTTTTCTTTTGCCAGAACGGTCACAGAGCACAATTTCTAAACAAAAATAAATAAATAAATAAATAATCTGTGTAGTTCTTCAGGGTGATAACACAGACACATTATAACTAGACAGATGACTGAAGCACTGATGATAAAAAAGATAACCAGAAGATGGTATTGGCTCTTGACCTCTACTAAACTGAGCAGGGTCTCAACTGGATACATTACCTCCAAGATACTTGCTCCCATTATCCTCCATTCTTCATTTCCAATAGTAGTTAAAATAATCCATTATTGACGAGGGTCACTGGACATATAAATTATGGTACTCAGAAAGACTACGGTGAATATACCAAAGACTGAAACCACATCATCTGTGAATCTAGAACTGTACCACAACACATGTACTTGACCATGGGCTGCAACAGCACTGTTAATCTCTTTGCGGTCTCCAAGATAGTGAAAGTTATCTTTGCCATTCCAATCTCTTTCCTGAAACAAAATAGGGCATCTGACGCTCTCTTTATACAACACATCTGGGCTTTTTTCAATTACTAGCTTAACAGATTGCTCTTTGCATACGGTGCCCCCATTTGATCCTTCTCTTGTCTGTATGCCATGGCTCATATGAAACCTAAATTAAGAACCACGTTTACTTGTGTTCATTCCTTGCTTTGCCAAGTGACAGGTTTATTGGCCATGTTAGTGATGTCACAGATTTTCTTTGTATTTCAGTCATCTGGAGTGGCATTTGGAAAGGGCATTTTCTACCTAAAATCAATAGCTTCTCTAGCTGCTGTAATATTTCTTCTTACTTAGAAATATTACTCAGAATATAAAAGCAATTGATCGTAGACAGAAAATATACTTGCCAATTACTGATGGAGAAGGGAAGAATACAAAGTGTCCTCTATCTTAAGTAGTTCCAGCTAGTGACAGACCAGTACTAATCAGCACATGTGTTTCAGAGGCACCAGACCCTTCTCAAGCAAATGCCTGGTTTTCCTTCTTGCAAGTTGAAACCCAAAGTGTGGTTTATTGAAAAGGCCAGGTTGGATGGGGCTTTGGGCAACCTGGTCTAGTGGAGGGTGTCCCTGCCCATGACGGGGGGGATTGGAACTAGGTGATGTTTAAGGTCCCTTCCAACACTAAGCATTCTATGATTCTATGGAAACATGAACCCAGATTTCTCATGCTGGATTTCTCAGAGATCTACTTTCACAGTAACTGAATCAGAATATCCTGTTGTTGAATTAAGGTGGTGAAAATGCAAATTAACTTTTTGTTCTGGTTTTGGCTGGGATAGTTAGTTTTCTATGTGTTCTTTCTTCTTGGGATTGAAGTTAAAGTAAATAATAAGTTGTGTACTTGATTGTGACAAGTTGTGATTACCTAAGAGTGGTGATACTAATTACTATACAGTAGAATATCAGCATAGCTTTGGTTTGGTGTACTGACAGAAAAACTTCCAGCTCTACAGTCCAACCTGATAGCCACAGCTTTGTAAGCAGAACAGACACATGCATAATTGCCTTGTTTCATCAATCGCACACAGCAAATCACTTCAAACAACACAGTTCTTCCTTGTTTGTCCCCTCACCTCCAAACCTGCTGCAACCACTTCAGCACTCATTTTTTTTCTCCATTGTAATCAGCTGCAAGGAAGTCTCATAGATTTATGTAGATCCTCTGGTCATATACTGCTCCTTCTCATGTTCCCCAGCCATGCAAAAGGTGTGCATCAGATGATAACAGAAGCTGGAAGAAGAAGAAAGGTCCAAAAAGGACTTAGGCAGTTTCAAGAAGCTTGACATAAGCAACAGCCAAGTGGCCAAATCCTTGAAGACATAGGTTTGAGCAACAGTTTTCTCAATGAAATTACAGTATCTCACTTGTTATGTGCATATTGAAGAATTTTTATAAGAGCTATTTTAAGGCTCCTATTTTCACATGTACCTCAGTGAGATAGAAGTACGAGTTCCAGGGACACTGGATTGGAGCACCTAACTCAAACTTTCTGAAAGAACAGAGATGAGCACTTGTTAGCACAAAATCAGTTTTGATTCTTGTTTTCCATACAGTTTTCAGAGATCAATGCAAGTATACTTTGCTGGGCAGGTGAGGCCATTAGACCCTGCTGTAGAGGGAATTCTGGATTCATTGTTCAGAAACACTACTTTTAACATATTTCTTCAAGACATGAAATTCAGAAATCAGTGCAAAACCTAATTAAAGTGTGAATCTTTTGTTTCTTACATATACTGGTGAAGGAGCTGGAGCACAGGTCTTATGAGGAGCGGCTGAAGGAACTGGGCTTGTTTAGTCTGGAGAAGAGGAGGCTCAGAGGAGACCTCATTGCCCTCTACACCTACCTGAAAGGGAGTTGTGGCGAGCTGGGGGTTGGCCTCTTCTCGCAGATAACTAGTGACAGGACAAGGGGGAACGGCTGCAAGTTGCGCCAGGGGAGGTTCAGGTTGGAGATGAGGAGAAATTTCTTCTGGGAAAGGGTGGTTGGGCATTGGAACGGGTTGCCCAGGGAGGTGGTGGAGTCACCGTCCCTGCGCGTGTTTAAAGAAAGGTTATATGTGTTACTTAGGGACATGGTTTAGTGGGTAATAGGTGGTAGGGGGATGGTTGGACTGGATGATCCTTGAGGTCTCTTCCAACCTTAATGATTCTATGATTCTATATACCAAATAAACACTTCGTTAGAAGAAAGCTCTTACTTTCATAGGTGTCCCAAAAGCATCTGTATGTCAGAAATTATACCCTTCTATATTTACACAGTTTAGTTATTTAAGGATCTAAAATACATCCTTTGATAAATTTGAGTCCTCCTCAATATATGTTGACATGCTGCTTCAACAAAGAATATGTTTACAAATATGTCAACAAAAAATATGTTAGCCAGGAGTCTACAGCTTCAAACTTCCAAAACATTTTCTTCTGTCTATCATGAAAAGTTTTTCACCCTACACATGGTTGTTAAGGTGATAAAGAAACAAGGGCAAGCAAAAAAATACCCCCAAAAAGCAAACACAAACACCTCCACACAGCTGTGCTTGAACCACAAAGTTTTAGTATCAAAACTAAGTGTACAAATTTACTGCATTAGACAGGTAAATTAAGAGAACTCCAAATGACAAATCTCCAAGGCATGTTTTTGGTTCAGGATGATTTTTAGTATGATTAAGCTTGAAATATCGAGACTTCCCTTCCCTGGGAAATTTAATGGTGTTCAATCTGACTGTTCACAAGTAAGTTAAACGACATAATGTTGCTTACATCTGACTGACCAATGAAGATAACGATTGAGTTGTGTTCAAAATTTACCATTCACACAGAGATAAACATGCTCTTGTCTAATTTTTTAAGTAGGATGAAAAGAACTTATCCATTCTCCATATTAACTGGTTTCTTGTAATTTTATTCAATTTGAAATGTATCTAAATATTAAAATATATCCTACTACACACTAGACTTCTAACACTGCAAATGTTGTGCATAATGAGAAGAAATAGCTAGGATGAACAAGCAAATAGATTCATTTGGGCAGATGGAAAATGAATTGTCATGAAAAGGCTCAATAAGTCACTTTATGCTTCATCAGTTTTTAGGGAGCTCTCCTTTACTCATACGGCAATGTCCCAAAACTTGGTTTGCCCAAAATTCATTTTACATCAGTTTGGTCTGTTGCCGAGCAAAGAACTTAATAAACCTTATCAAACTGAAGAATTAAATGGACCGCTATCTTAGGCATCCCTTGTATCTCCATCTCTTTTTCTCAGTCATCCCAGTTATCTGCTCTGCAGTGCATAACCACTGTCCAGCGAAACAAGTGCCACGATCAGCAGCTTTGCATTTGATACAGTTTGAATCTATCATACTATTGCAGTTGAAGAGACGCGGTCATTTCGGCTCAGCCCATTATAAAATATTTGCTCGTTTCTATTCTGACATGCTTTTGTTATTCTGACTCCTAGCCAGACCCAGAAGTGTAAGCAGAAAAATCAATTGTTCCACAATTCTTTTCCTCTCAGTGATGTGGAAACAGAAATTATCAGCAATCCTTGAATAATTCTCTCTTCCAAAATTTCACCTTTATTTTAGAGAATCAAATGCTTTGAGAATTTGGGGTATTCCCATAAACCCAGCTGATTTTGCACAAGCTCAACATATTCAAAAGGTGAGGAGCATCCTCAGGAACAGCACTTCTGTTGCTAGTTAGGACTACTTCTGACACACCACTTACTCAAAAGAATTTTCCATGCTGTCATTGCCCTAAAGATTCTTCTCACGGTTTCAGTAACAGTGGCATCTGCAAAGGGGAGCTCCAGCCACTTGAAACTCATTAAAACATACTTGAGATTGACAATGAGTTGAAAACATCTGTCAGACTTGGCCAAGATTTCAATCAAGTGTGATGTTGCCATGTTACTCTGCTACATTGACTTAATAAATGACTTGGCTGCTGTCAATGCAAGTAAAGTTGGGTTCTAATTACTAGCCTGATTTTTTTTCCTGTATCTGAAATGTACTTTCACTTAAAGGTTCATACTCTACGTGATGTGCATTTACATGATCTTTGTGAATCTAGAAGCTGAGGTAAAATAAAACAGACTCACTTTTTAACATGCTGTATCAGCTAATTATAACACGGCATACATATAGTCTCCAATAGAACGTAAATCATAAGCTTCTCCCAAACAGCCTAGAAGAATAAACAAGCAACTACTGCCTACTTTCAATCTTTTTTTTTTTCAAAACCTCAACAAGACCCAAAGAACTCTGAGCAAAAAGCTTCTAAGAATCTAGTGTCATTTTTTTTAAAATTATGTCCAGAAAAAACTCTGAGTTACAGAAGATATGTATCAAAGAAGCTAAAAAAGCGTATACCTAACTGAAGATATAACTAAGTAAAAAATCAAAATGCTGTATTACTATTTCAAATGGAATGGGAATGAAGCAGCAGACAGTTATTTCTTACCTCCAGAAAAACAATGTTTTGTTTCACATATAAGTGAAGGGAATCCAATCTGGGGACTGATGGGCTTCATCCTTTCTTTACTTTTTTTTCCAATTATCGATTTTATCCCAAGATGTTACGAGGATTTCCTGAGCTCTCCCTTCTTGGAAACAGTCCCATCAACAGGATACTTGAGAACAACAAGTTTTACAGGAAGTAAGGCCCTCAGCAATATCAACACCTTGGAGTCTAGAAAGCTGTTACAATATGCTTTAATTATGTAAAACTGTTATATGTAATAAGTATGCTATATAGTAAATCTGTAGGTGCAGGGAGACTATGACAATGAAATGTTAATATTGATAGAAAGCTGCATCACTTTTATTTTACCATTCCGATATGTGCAAAGTATTCTGGTAGCTATTTCACTAAAGGGATTATTTTATGAACATTCTCTTCCAATAAGCAGATTTATTTTATTTGGCCAGGTTTCAGCTTTTTTTGTTCAAATGTAAAATAAAAGAGCAAGTGTAAAAAGTAGACTTACTAACTGTTCTGGGAAGCTTCTGCTTGCACTAATCCACTGTAAAGATTCACCTGAAACCACCAGAACAGATGAAGACCAATGAGAAGAGGTTTTAAATACCCTACCCGGGCTGCATGCAGATCTATGTGAGCTTTAATTCAAGGTTGCATTGCAAGGTTTAATTCAATATGTGGCTAGAAAGAATGAAAAGTTAAAACTTGTTCTTTAAGGGCCAACCTGTCATTCCCTCCTGCAAGCACTGACATCCAGATTATGCGTGCACCAAAACTGCGTCTCCAAAGAGTGTTTACTTTGTTTGGTTGTTGGTTGTGCTTCTTCTCAAACTACTCCAGTTCTCTGAAATGATGGATATTACCTGAAGAAACAACAAAGACCTTATTATCTAATACTTTAGATATAAATTATTCCCAATTTGAATAAAGAGCATTTAGAAAAATATAATCAAGTTTTGCCTGATGTGAAATTTCATACATGCACAGAAAATCTCTTTTCCTTTGCTTGCTATGCAAGAGCTTTAAGAAGAAAAGTGTTAATATTTGGGTTATCACCTGTGGCCACATCAAGACATTCTTTCCCCTAAGTAAACTTTGAAATTCCACATAAATGCAAAAAAAAAATCTCATTTTTTCAAATGATGGAATACATTGTGCTGTGTTCTGTTTTGTTTTATGGTATGGAGCTCTCTCACATGCACAGTTTCTCCGTGAGAGACTGGCAGACACTCTACTTGCAGCTGTATTTTTATTTTTTAAAGTTTGGGGTTTCTTTATGCAGTTAGCAAATGCCTTTTCTAATATTTTTTTTCACTTCATTAGGAGCACCTCTACTTACAGTAAGATATTACAACAGGAAATAACAGAATACATACACATATTCTTTACATGCATATTGAATATCTGAAATACACAGTATTATTGCAGTGAATTCTCTTTTTTCTTTGGCTTAATGACCACAATATATGCGCTCACAACATGCTACCCTGACAAAGCAAGTTGCTCTGCTCTAGAAATTTGTCCTTTGTGATCTAAAGCTAGATGAAAAACTCCAGTTTCTTGGGCTGGGGAACGGGTGAGGGTCAAGGGCCAAGCTCAGACTATAGTAATAAGGTATGTTTAACCTTAGGGCTACTCATACTTCAGAGACTCTCACTCTGTGAGCAAACTAAGAAATCAGAGGATTACACACAGAGTAAGGTGAAACCCAGTTCAAGTAAAGACGACAAAAATGTAATCTTCATAAAACTGCAACAAGGTTCTTTGAGGCTTTTTAATCCCAATGATTTAATAATAATATCCATCGACAGCTTAGTCATTCAAGTCCTTGGTGGTAGACCAGGCACTCTAACAGTCATCCAGAGAATACGTTGGTTTCTGACAGTTCATAAAAGCAAATTTATTTTAGACAAAGCATGAATATCCCACTCATTCATCCTCAAGTACAATCAGATGAAAATGCATATGTTGAGCAACCAGCCATATGTTATTATTTGTTCTGGATCTGCTACATCTACATTCGTTTCTATGCCTTTTCAGAAGAGGGGCAGACAAGATGATTAAACAGGCAATGTAAATCTTGAGATTATGGTCAGGAGAGAGATCTTCATTACAAAAGGTTCTCTAGAAGCCCCTATAAACCCGTATCATCTCATGGTCTCTAACAACATGTTATTGATGTTCACTTCTCAAAAGCTGCCACTTGAAAATATGGGTTAGGTTGTAATTTCTAGCTGATCTCCTGTCTTTCTCATATAAATAGAGGAGAATTGAGTGGGTGAAATAGAACAGAAACTCATTCTTGCATCTCCAGCCTCCAGGCTAGGAGAGACTATCAATGGTATGCTTCTCTTATGATGAATATTCACTAAACCTTTTGTTGAACTAGTTTCTACAAATTGCTTAAAGTAGTTTTGCAATGAAATAATATGCTTTATTCTGTTTTCTCAAGAGCACTGTATCGATGCTTGCAAATGTACTTGCTCTATACTCCATGTTCAGCATATTGCAGAATGCAGCTCTGCTGTAAATCTGTAGCCTCACAAATTCAATGTGCTATACATTACTAGTTACCATATTCCAGTTGTGCTTTTAGCATCATTTCGAATAAAGTCACATCAAAATGCAATTTTACATTATCTAAATATATCTAAAGCAAGAAAATTCATCTAACATTCATTCAGCAGCAACACAGTATGTACCAAAGCATATAGTTGCAATAAAAATAAGTACACCTTCACAGGCAGCTAAAGACAAATGTAACAAATTTTGTCTCTGTTCAAATGCAACTTCAGGAAAAACAACTCAGTCCTGGCTTGGTCATATCAAAAGGACAATGTCCTTGAGCTAAAAGCACCGTTTTTTTTAGATTTCACACTATCTTCTTATATCATGTCCTGACTTTTATTGACAAAGTGTTCAGCTCCTAGAAACTACACCGTCTTATATCACCTAGCAATGACTCCTCTGAAAAAAACAAGTGATCTTAGCAGGTATAGAAGAAATCCAATCCTGTCCTTTAGATATTTAAAAAAAAAAAAAATGAAAAAAACCAAAAACAACCCACCACACCCAGCATGATGTACAATTAAGAAAAAGATACAAAAGCCTTGAAAAAAAAAATTTGCAGAATAAGTCCATTATTTAGCAATACATATTGTATTTTAATAAATATTAGTAATACACATTGCTGTATCACCTCAAAAAATGAGATTCCCAAATTATGTCTATACAGGATGAAGCTCTCCTAAATAGACCTTCTAGTCTAATGAGTACTATGTTTTACATTATAAAATCTATAGAACATCTTGTGTCTGCTCTAGAATGAATTTTACTCATTAAAAAGACAACCTCATGAACATCATCATCTCAAAATCATCCTCTGTACTTGTTTTAATCTCAAAAATAGAAGATTTTTCTTTTGGAAATGAAAGTCTTTCTGTATGGCCTGTTTGTGCTTCAACACCTCTTACCACTGCTGTGTAACTAGCACCTTTAGTCTCACGCGGAAGGAAATTTAGCATCCTACAGCATTCCTAGGAATGAAAGGAACACCATGGTATGAGCCAGTGAATCACTTTCAAGGCAGACACAAGCACATTTTCACGTCTTTGTATTCTGCTGAAGTTTGTCAATGTCAAGTCAATCCTCCCTCAAGACAACACATCTTCAATTAGAGATGTAAAAAACAGTTTGCATGCAATTTAAATCCTGCAAATTGTCAATCTTCTCATGAAAACCACAAACAATTATTTCCATTCTCATGCATCAGTACTCCTGATTTACCATCATTTTTCTGTTACATTAATTGATCCTTAATTTCCAAGGCAGGGAAAAAGACTGAGCATTTTTGACAGGGCTTAGCAATTTGCCTTTTAGTCACCTCACAGAGTCAAGCTTACACTGCTAGCAGTTTAAACGACATGACCAAACAATATTCTTCTCTGCCAAATTCTTAGTGTACCTCATGGATTCCCACTCATCAAGTTGGTCTTTTCCCATCTTCCCCACCAAAACAATACACAACTGGCTTATGAGCATTTGAAGCTTGCAAGCTTCCTTATGCTGAACAGCCACCAAATATATTACCATGCAGTAATTACTGGATATATATATATTTAAACCCATTAGAATACCAGAAGAGGCACTGAATTTTGATTTAAATGTATAAGGTTGGGTTCATATGAGGCCATCTCTTCAGTTGGCTAAATCAATGCATCTCCTTCACTTTCAGGGAAACTGCGCTAAAGTTTGCTAGAAGATATTGAAAGTGTTCAGTGGTTTGCAGTGTGTGCCATGACTGATGGGTAGCGAAGAAAGCAGGTAAGAAACCATCTCCTGTGACAGTACTGTTGTGCTCAGTCCACCAGCTGGCCACAAAGTCCTCTGTGCCCCTGTTTCGCATGGTCCTAGACATTAAATTGATTTTTAAAACAAAATGTGTAAGTAACATGCAATTTCAATTTGAGTGTTTACTTTTAGTAAAAAAAAATTAATTCGAAATGGCAAATTATGAAACATTTTGATTTAGATGAAAGCAAAACCTGCAGAAAAAATCTGCCACAGTGAGCATTTTTGGGCAAGTCTGTTTTACAGAAAACAAAAATAATTATTTTTTAAAAAGAATCTTTTAGACAGAAATGTCAATTTGCTTCAGAACAAGTAGATTTCTTCATGGGACATACTTGCAAAAGGAAAATTTTCAGAGCATGACATACCCCTCATCGCCCTGCACTCTGCTCAGTGGGGGTAGAGAAAGTAAGGGAATAAAGATGACCTTGAGAGATGGTGGGAAGACAGGCATTGTTTCAATGTTTGTCGTTTTTTCTCACTACCCTTACCTATTTTAATCAGCAATAGACTAGCGTTCCTCAAGGTGAGTCTGTTTTGCCTGCAACAGCAACTGCTAGGTGGTCTCCCTGTCTTTAGCTCAACCCATGAGCTTTCTCATCCTTTTTTTTCTGCCGCTGTCCTGCTGAGAAGGAGCGAGAGCAGATGGGTGGGTGCCTGGTCCTTAGCCAAGGTTAACTCACCCCACTGTACTGGACTAGATTTTTCAGAGGGCTGGGAACTTGCAACTACATTGAGCAACTTCAAAAATCCTAACAAAGGCTCTGATTCTGCAGCTCTGTACCCAGGGAAAGACACAGGTCTGTGCAGAGTCCCGTTGGTTTCACCACACTTGCCTGCAAGCCCGACTTCTATTCACAGAAGACCTAGCTGGAGCCAGTGAGGGTCCATCACAGCTCCACCTGCCTCAAGACAACTGCAGAATCAGGACCATGATTTGCTCAGATGAACCTGAAGCCAATATAACCGTTAAAGGCATATGAACCAAACCAAAAAAATCTCTTCACCGTTAGGCCACAACCATTTAGCTATATGGTCATCAAAATACTAAAGAAAAAAACTTGTTGCCAATATAGTCAGGGTTCTCTTAATTTCATGCACTGTGACTTCAACAATTTCCTCGTTTCTCATTTTATTTTTCTAAAAGTGGCTTCATTTAAAAGCAGAGAAACCACATTTCATGCTCTTCAGTTTCATTAAAGATATACAAAAGCCCTTACTAAAAGAAGACTACTCTAATTAAACCATTGTAGCAGAAGGAAATATTGAAATGATGAATCTGAAAGGGTTCTGACACGCTCTATATTCTCATGCGTATCATTCCTTATGGTATTAAAATAAATAAAAAAATAATAAAAGCGCTCCTCCCTTTAAAAAAATAAAGGTTTAGGATCACATGATGAAACATGTAACTCAACCCAGAGTAACACAAATGGACTATCTCACAAATTTTCTAAAGTGTGTCAGGAGAGAAGGTCATTGATCACTTCTTCAGCAGTGTGAGAACATGATGTTACACTGCTTGACAAGGAAGGTACGGTTAAGTCTGCTTGAAACTCATTCCATAGGAAATGTGATATAAATACCATACAAATTGCATAAGATAAATCCAGCATCATTCAATATGTGCTGCTTAATCGGCATTTGAATTAAAGCAATGCTGAAAAGAAAAGACAAAAAGTAAAGCCTGGGTATTACTCCTTCCCTCAGGAACTGCAAAATAAGACTTTTTTTTTTGGAATTGCATCTTTCCAGGAGCAAGAACAACAGCAACAGCTGTTGAGCCTGACACTGGGAACAGAATGAGGTGGGGGTTTATTTTACTTTTAAAGCACATGAAACTAAGGCTATGTTACAAAGTTAGCTCACAGTGATCTTGATTTTGTGATTAATTGCTCCAAATTACAACTGTATTTTGGGGATCTCTTAGTTACAGGACAAATACATACATGAAGAGTTTGTTTCCACATGGGTAAGCAACCATTTCCGGGGCTGGCTTGAGCCAAAGAAGCAGTTTATATTTATTCAAATCCTATTTCTTAGTGGATGAGGATCTTTAGCGCCCCTTTAGCATCCAAATCCAGTACAGATAACCAGTCTGCTGGTGGTTGCATGAGATGAGGCTAACAAATCACTTCAGTTAAATTCCCCATCGGTGAAGACCTCTATCATAGCCTCTTCCCTTCTCCATTTCAGGAGCAAAACAGCTTAAAAGAAAAAGTGTTAAAAAAAAAAAAGGTAGTCTCTCCTTTCTTGGAGATCTATCCAAGGAAAGGACACTACCATCAGATTTCTGTCAGGGAGCCTCCTCCACAAACACACATGCCACCTCCAGTTCATGATGTTCTCTACCTCCTCCCTCAAAGCTGTACTGCCTCAGGCTCCTGCAGCTATAGCTCCCTGAAGAACCACTCTTCAGAGTCTTTCTACATGAAAAGATTAAAGGCTGGGAAAGCATTTGAATATTCCCAGTCCTGACAAGGCCTGTGCAGCCCATATCAGAAACCACAGGGACACATGATATGTTATCTGAAGACTTTTGTCTAGCTCCAAGATGACAGAGAAACAGCAATGAGACAGGTGATTAGACTTCCTTATCCTCATGCCATTGGGTTTTTTTCATTCCAGAAGGAAACACCTTCACAGACCTTTGAATGATGAGTAAAACATATACTAATTCTGTGATTTTTTTTTTTAATTCCTATTGACTGTGTCACATTAGCCTAGGTCTAACAGAAAAGAAAAAAAACAAACCCAAACAAACAAGAAAACCCAACAACAACCACACACAAAATCATCTCTGATAATCCAAACCCTATTTGTAATAGGCAAGAGGCACAAGAGAGCAGATTCCAAGGAAGACAAGAAGCCAAAATGTTATCTTTCATAGCCTGAGTGAAAATGGAAGACATCTTCCAACCACAAGAGCAGATCAATTAGTGAGCCTTGTCAATCTCACAAAAATGTATTTATCAAATTAAGAGACATGAAATATTAATTGTTATTTTAAATTCTCTTTTGCTACTTTCCTTACAATCCACTGGAACTACTGAAATACTAGAAATAACCAGTAAACACACATTCATAGCTCTGGCCCTACTATCAACAGCGATCAAAGCAGTGAAGAGTGCAAATGCATTACTGACTGACTCTTGGGAGACTTCAATCTTTTCTCGTAAATCACTTCTCTCCAGCTACCTGATCATTTGGATTTCAGATTAAAATGCATGTTTTCTGAAAGGTTCTGACTGATCTGAGTGGCTCACAAGTAGGACCATGAGGAGACTTAAATGGCAATGGCCACATGCCGTCCTAGTTTTTTCTGCGTCTATTCAGGTAGATTGCCTGAAACGAGCCATGGCATCAGCTCATAAGGAGAGACTTTTATATTTTTTTTTAAAAGAAACTTACTACTGCAGAGAAATAATCTTTGTTTCTTTTTTTCCTAGCTTGTAAGATTTAGCTTAAGATGTTTTGAAAATATATTTGAAAAAAAATAGTTACTAAACCCAAATATATTAAAAGCTTGCAGTATATCTATTTCTCACTTGCTTACTCTGTGTAAAACAATGGATTGCACACTATGTATGCTGGTGGGAGAGTGGGTTCCCTAAACCATAACACACTGGGAAACTGCGGTCTAACATACCTTGCCAATTTTGCCTGAAGCTGTTTCCATCAACAACAAAGAAAAGGAGGTATCATTGATTTCAACGGATGCTGGCTCAGATGCAAAGACAGTATACACAAACAAAGCTTTAGGGACTGGTTTTGATCACCCAGGGTTTTTTTTTATTGTTGCTCATCTCTGCATTTCCTGATTTTGCTGAAATAAAGAACAGCTGTTCTCACAAGCTTACCAATTCAAAGCTGTGAAGACAAAAGCTGCATCCAAATTTCCTTTTTCTTTAATAGCATAGTATAGATCTTATCTCATTCAATGGAGAACAAACTAAGTCCAAAAAAAGGGAGGGAGAGGAGTCAGTCTCACAATTCTGCTAGTTTGGGGAAAGTGTATCTCCCTGCATATGTAGGCACACTGATGAGATTTCTTGTTCCCCAGCAGAACAGATACACTGCTGAAACGGTTCACACCCTCAGGACTGTTCCCAAAATTGCTCTAGGGTCATTACAGCTACAAAACGGAGACAATCTCAGCAGAGCGAGCATTTTTTCTGGACAAAAAGATACACGTGTATTCTTCGCCACATGTGACCCTTGCACTGAGGTACAATAGGTGCACGGATCAGTTGTAGGCACAGTACAACCAGTGTGAACGTGCTCGGTGGACATGTTCTGGTTTTCTGGACATTCAGCATTCCAGACAAATATCCTGAACCCTTGTTTTCTGCCTCAACAAAATCTTTTGCAAAATAAGTGAGTGTGGCCAGAGAAATGTGGACATCAGAGTAAGACATAAGCTAGGCATGACCCCACACCAGTACATAGCTTAGCACATGCTATAAAACCTGCCCAGCAAGTTGGTCAAGTGTTTGGCTGCTGCAGACACACCACCAAAATAGCCCCCCATGCTACAGTTCACAGGAGAGATACAGTACAACCTGTCAGCTTTCCAACAGCGTGAACCAGTCCGGGGAAAACACCGCACCCACACGGACCCCATGTTTTCAGGCGAAACGCCTTGCTTTGGATTGGACTGTGCAACGCAAACGTACCTGAAGCCTCTGTACTCTCTAGTTAGCTCAACCATCATCACACTAGTCACTGCCGTAACAAAAGTTTATGTATATCCTTACAGTGGGATATAGTCTGTAGTAGAGGAACAGGAGCTCCACATTTGATCCTCGCTCCCTTTGTAAACTGAAAGAAACAAATCAAGCACTGTGCTCCAGTGCCTGTGCTCAAGAGTCAGGCTGCTGGGCTTTTCAAACCCAAAGGACAAAGATTGCTGGCTGCACGCAGGTGGGGGCAGACAATTAGCACGCTACGCGCGCACACTCATGGCTAGAAAGAGGTCTGCCTTTCTGACACAGCAGCAAACAAGGGAGCATGACTTCTAGGTCCAGCACTTTTTTTCTTCCTTTCTCTGCTGTCGCAGACAGTGAAATGAGGCAGGGATGACAGCTATCAGATAAGTTGCCACTTACCTGCAAGTCAAGTGCCACACACGACTAGTTGACAGCATAGTTTCCCACACACATTAAGGGCCCATTCAGAATCCAAAATAATAATTTACCTCACAAGAGTTTGCTCATTATGTGCTTTGCCTGGCCCTTGTGCTCTTGTAAAACCTTCTTTGAGTAGGTAGGCATGAAATAATCTCCTGCTGCCTGTAGCACTGGCCTTTTTTTCTTTTCATGTGACTGCAAACAGAAACTTCTTATTCAAAACCGAAAAGGTTATTAAACTCAGCAGAGTTATTTTTAAAAAGATAGAAATGAACTGGGACTGCAATCTTAAGTGTGAGTCTTGCCTGGAAAGCTGTTCGACACACAAAAGGCAAGCAGAAAGCACAGATTCAAGTGAAGTCTGGCCATTTTCACGTATAGTCACCATTAAACTGACAAAACAGTAATCTGCTACCTCATTTTGTTATGAATGGCCCTTTAATTTGGGGTTGTTAATATTTTTATTAAAGCTTCCTTTAAGCTGTATGCTCTCTTGACATGAATCTCCCTTTTCCAGAGCCGGCACACACTGGGAAAGGATTTAGGCATTGCTTGTACTTTACACCGGTGAGTTGCCTCACTGGTGTCAGAGTGACTCACACGAGTAACACGAAGGCCGGTAAGTCGAAGCACCACTGGAGCCCTGTCTGATTAAATCTTCCTATCCATAGCAGTGCACCCGTAAAGCGGCATCATGGTTACGACATGAAAAGTCAGCAGCCGGTAAGCCAACAAACCAACACCACATATCTCTAAAGGCTGAGTTTTAATTACCTGCTTGTTTTAAATAGGATGATGAATGATGGTAAAAATGGCACTGGCTCTTCATCTTTCTCATGCCCTTGTTCGTTTAATGGCTGGACTGCCCAGCTACAATATGTCTTTTACACATAAAGCTTATTAAGTGCACTCTGAACCTCAAGTTTTAATGCTATTCTCTATGCTAACATTTGCCTGCTGCATAAATTGCCGCAACAATCTCCCAGCTACTGTGATGACAATACAATGCCTTGAAACAACACAGTCTCAGGATGGTCAGAATGATTATTAGCACCAGTCACACTTGATTGAAAATAAAACAGATAAACTGTATTAAACCATCTTATTGGTAACCATCAAGAAATGAAATGAGCTAATTACTATTTCCTTTCTTTTCCCAGTCATCTGCAATCCCTGGATGAATGCTGTGTAAACCAGAAAGGTTTTTGTGGCCATCCTTTAGTAATTGACCTTTAGCTCTCCCCATTTCATTTGCCCTAAGTGTTAATTGACTTTGAAAAAGCAGTATATTATCCTTTTAGAAAAAAAAGTCTGTGCCCGCCAACATCTTACAGCATCAAAGCCCTGTTAAATCATAGTGCAGTACAGCTGGAAATGAGTCTCCAGAAGAAATGGAAAGAAGGTGGGGGAAGGAAGCAGATCTGTCATTGAAAGAGTTCCACTGCCATCTAGAGAGAGTCTGCACCAGCCAATTTTCTGAACGGGAGAATCAGGATGTTAGTCAAAATATTTCCGTTCTGATACTGTTTTGAGGGAAGGTAGGTATTCCATTCAGGTTCACTGCATATATACATTCTCTTCAACCAATACTGTAGTAATTTGCACTAAAAATAGCATATCCTAGAATATAGCCTACCATAAATCCTAAGGAAATCACGGGAGATAGCTTTAAAGGCTCACTTATAGGCTCTCCTACAATGAGGTATGATATCTGTACAGTTTTGTTTCAAAGAAGCTCTTTTGAAGAGGTATGTGCTGTATCTTTGCAGAAGGGTGCTTCAGTCACAAACAATTTACATTTTGACAGACATGCTACGCTCCCAGCAGCTGCCTTTATGATACTGCCTGTCAGTTAGAAAGGAAGAATGTTCTATTTCAGGCTATGATTTTTCTCTCTTTCAAATATATAAAATTGTCTTTTCTGAGTGTTTTATATGCAGCAGTCTCACAGAGACCAAGTCAGAGAGAGAGCAGGAGGCACCCATGAAACGTGTTACCAGTAGCAGTCTACTTTAATCTGGCCAATTTAATTTACTCTGCCTCCGTCCAAAGAGCAACTGAACTCCATTTAGTGTACGTGACGGGTCAGCTGCTATGAAAGCTGGAGAGGCGTTCCTCACCACCAGCACCTAATTCAGTTACATTCTTAAGACAGTTGACACACGGGTACATGGCTAACTGCATCTGGAACAAAATAAATTAATTTGTAGCTTAGGGTACAGTCAGCAAGGAAAGAAATTGCATCACTAATGCACCTCAAAAAGGGAGAGTTCATTACTGCTGTCTCACAAAAGCACTCGCTGTGAATTGTGGCCCTCTTGGTCTCCATCACTGTTATTTACTTGGTAATTAAAGAGCAATGCAGGACTTGTAACAGCTAATAGGAATTCACAGGTTCCTCTGTCTTCTGACTCCCTGAAAATTTCAAAACCAAGACCTGCTTGAGGACTAAGTACTGCTAGTTTGAACCTAGCCGTAACCATTAAAATACTGCCTGGGTGTTTTTCATATTACAGTGCAATTTGTGTTTCATTCCTTTGTGAAATCCTATTAGGTTGAAATAGCTTGAGATCAACAAAATTAGTAAATTACTTCGTGGCTATCTCCTGTAGCTAGCCAGTGAGGTGCTCTGTGATGGTACAAGGTGTTTGTCCGCTATGACAGCGATGGCGAATTAGTACTCCACAGAAAAAGACCATGGTTATACTCTAAGGATATGCAAAACATGCTGCATTATACAATTATGAAGGGCAATATCTGAATTATTTATACTCTTCATTCCTGACTAGAATGGCAGCTTAAAACAGGATTATCAAGAAAATTATACCCAGAAAAAAACACATTCGTTTTCGCTGAAATACACTGAAATTGGAAACATTTGATTCCACACTGCCCTGCGCTCCTTGACATTTATCCTGACTGGATGTTAAATCAGACCATTCTGAACACTCATTTTTTATGGGCACAGGTGGCTACTCAAGGTGAAAGCAATGGAGACTCAAGCCTACAGAACCAATTATGCAAAGCATAAGGTTCACTAAGCCAAGAACCAGTCTCAATGAGGTGACTGGCTGTCTTCTCATTTCTGTTAGTGGTAACACTGACAATTCCTGGATTGAAGAACATAGCACTTTTGAGTGATGAGTTTATGAGGACAGAGAATCTACCACTTCAATGGAGTATTAGGAAACAGAATAAAGAAGAATGAAATGGATGACTAACCAGATAGATCTTCCAGTCAAATGTGTTGCAAAATGCAGGAGGCATTGCTTCCGTTCTGTACTGTCAATGGACTTGTCAGGAGGAAAAACCCCAATGCACCTTTAAAAGACACTTTGTCCTTTTTGCTGACAAACACAATTAAGTTGTGCAATTCAGGCAGAGAACAGTGGCATAAGAATAGTTATTGTGAAAGGATGAAGATTTAAACATGGCTAGACTGGGCTCTTTGTTGTTATCGTGCTTCTTACCTTGTCCAGAGACCCTGAAGACAGACCTGAAACAATGACAAAGAAGAAGAGCTCACCGTAATGTAAATGTTAAAACCAAATCAGGTAAATGTCAAAAGCCAGAGAGTTGTAGACATAGTACTGCTTCTGATGAAGCAGAAGTGTAGACTTTCTTCCTCCTTTTTTATAAAGGCAAATAAATCCAGCCCATAACGCTTGCAACATGCAGATCAGCCCTTCGCTCACTGTATTTTACACCAGAAGTTGTTTTGGGCATTACTGCCACCAGATAGTCCTGTTCATGTCAGACACAAGCACATGAACTAGAAATAGAAGGGAAGATAACATTCATATTGTGAAAATGAAAGGATAGCATCTCTTCTGTGTCTGGAATTTATTGTGGAGTCAAAGGGCAGTGAAGAAATTCTGTTTGATTTGTACATGCCACTGGATATAATAGGATGGGCTTCATGAAGATATGAATCTCTCAGCTTTTTTTGAAGGCTCGCTTATATTGTATTATTTTTCAAGGGATATAAATAAAACTCCTTTAAAGCCACTTACTTACAGTGTGACTATAATCAATTTACTTCATGTACTGATGCTTCCCTCCCCTCACTTCCAGACTTTGTCTTGTCTATTGAAACCCTATACTTCTAAGGGTAGACTGTCCCTCATTTTTTTTTTTCCTCCATGATATTACTGGTACAATGAGGCCAAGTGCCCACTCTAAATGTAACTGTCATGTCAGGGTTCGGTCCTTGTTCAAAAAGAAATTCCCTATAACACATTCATTCATACTAGTTGCTTTTCTGCTTTTTAGCATAGAGGCAGGCACACATAGATCTCGCTCCTTCTTTCACAAGCTTCTTCCTCATAGGTTCATTGGCTAATGAATCTCATTCCAGATGGAGGTTCATGTGTAGGCTGCTTCTCATTTAATAGCACATAAAACATGACATAGCTGGTATTGCTGCAATGTAATATTTTATGACTTTCTAAGACATTTATTTTTATACTGATTTTAAATATTTTGGTGAATAGGCCAGGTCTGCTCTGAAGAAAACAAAAGCAGCAGTTTGAAGATCATCATGCTTGCATGTAACCATGATACTTGATATCAAAGTCACAAAATTGTATTCAGGGATAGTGAATATCACCATGGCAGGGCACTGATGTCGCTCATCACTTAAGCAGCCTGAGGCAGGTGCTAATCAAGCACAATCACCATAACACTGTTGAGAGTAGTCAGGTTTCACCAATTTTCACCAGATAAACAAATGTCCTGTAATATAACGATATACAGAAGACTGTCGTAACACAGAGACAAGAATGAGCAAAGAGGCAGCAGATGAGTGCTTTAGAGCTCTGCTGTTTTTTTGTAAGTAATCTCTAGGGATAACCTCTCTGAATTTCTTTGCTTTTTAAAGAGCTTACGCAACTTTTTGGTCAGCCTGTTTCAGAACTGACTAGAAGCAGTATTTGGCTTCTAATGAAGAATGCTCTAAGATGCTTTGCAAATTGTTGCATATTCACTTTAGCGCATAAGAGACGAGCTGCCTGAGTGGATAAAAACTAGCTAGCCAACTAGAGCCAGAAGGTACTTATAATCAGAAGCAGTTCCAAATGGAAGGAGTTGACTTGTGAAATACTGTAACATTAGTATTGATTTTGTTTACTTTATAAACCTGAAAGGAGGAAACTGCAGTAAAGTGATGAAATGTGCTGATGATCTGAAATGGGTGAATCGACAAATACACAATAGGGAAGCAATAAAATTCACGGGGACTTGGCTGGACTAGGATCATGGGCAGATAAGTGGCTTATGCAATTCAATTTGGAAAAAGGTAAGATAATGAATCTGTGGACAAAATAACAAGAAAAGGAAACTATCTTCAATGGACAGACAGGTGACTACTGAAAAGGTTTGCATTTTAACATGCCAATGCAGAAAATGGTATGCTATAAAGTCAGGTTTCTCTAAAAAAAGCTCCCTTTCTGCCAGCCCGTTTTTTGGGTTTTTTTCCCCAGTAGTTTCTGCTGTATGCTAAAAGGCACTAGCCAGAAGATCGATTTGAAAAGAATGTGTGACAACCTTCAACTCTTGGCCAATTGGCTTCTTTTAATGTGAAAAAAGGACAAGAAACAACATTTAAGTACAAAAAAATTAAAGGAGATTATACTAATACTGGGCTAGATCAGGTATTATGAAAGTGACATTGATAATGTGTATCACTCTGATTAATAAAACAGAATTGGGAAAGTAGGATGTGAAGAAGATGAGAAGGAGAAATATACAAAATACTTATTTAAGAAGTCTGAGAAACAGGGTATGCATTTGGGAAGCAGCGAGGAAGATTAACCACATCACTCTTACCAGCTTTACAGAAGCACAAATCCCAGGATATTGTTGTGAAACCTGTAAACATACTGTTAAGAGGAAAAAGGAAAAATAAAAAACAAACCCTGACATCTGAGACAGGATTAACTAAGGAATACAAAATCCCAGAGCTGTCAAGGATTATCCCAGTAACTTTTGTACTGCTGAGAGCTCCCAAGCACCAGTAACATCACTTTGACCTCAAACCTTCTGTGCCGTGCCAGTAATAGGAAGAAGTCATTATTGTTGACTATTTCAGTCATCAGTAGTACAGCTTTAGCTGCCACAAGACTGATTTCTGCTTAACTTCCCTTTGTGCTTTTGGATGGAAAACTGTTCTAAGGAGACGGTTCAGAAATGGAGCCAGGAAAATGTCACAAAGCCAAGGAAAAAGTAGTGGGAGTTGGAACGTCCCTTTCCTTCACAATATCCCTTCAGGCAGGAAACTTAGTGTGCAATTTACATCTGGATCCCACTCAGGCTTGACAGGGAAGGAAGCTTTGAGCCCTCTCCTCCTGCTCTGCAGGAGATCATCCTAAATGCCCTATTGCCTGGTACTCTCTGATGAATTTCTGTTGGCCTTTATCTGTGGGAACATTTCCACTTTGCACGTAATATCTGACTATTTGTTGGGGCAGAGACAAGATATCAAGCATCTTGTCTGTATCGTAACCTCAGGAGAAAAACAGTCACTTCCATGCCACTCTATTACAGCAGGCACTTCACAAAACTGAGGTACTAGCAAAAAAAATAAAAAGTATGTGCTTCCTCATGCTTTCCCTCTTCCACTCAAATCAGAAATGTTTAAGAGATAGAAAAAACTCCAAGAATTCCCCAAAAGCAAGAGAACCAACATTTATGGTCAACATATCAGTTCTCTACTTCACACAAGCGGAGTATCCACAAGTACCTGAAAGTGTTCCCTCTCCCATACACAGCCCGTCACTGGAAAAGGCAGCACACAAGACCAGGTCCTAAAAGCTCAACAATGCAATGAAACCAACTTTTAATAAGTAATAAATTACTAATAACAAATAGAAGATTCCAGTAACGTTCCAAACAGGGAAGTAGTTGGGGAAGAGTGAGCTAATGAAGGCTTAGGTCTCTTCTGCGGATATTTTGGGGAACAGTGTTCTGTCCTTCAGTGACTGCTAGGTCAAATATACACACTTTACATGCAAAGACAGGCTCTGTTTTAACTTCCAACAATGCAAAGTTTATCTGCACCAAAGACACTGTATGATTTTTTTTCCATCTAATATCTAAATATCAGCAGTAAGGGTTTGGTTTGTTTTCGCAAGCCATTACAGTCAAACTGATCCTATGTCCATGATGCTCTTGTAAGATCTTCCGTACACCCGACTGGCCATAAATCTGACCAACCCAGCCAGGGAAACGTGTCCAGCAGCACTACTGATTGAACAGGAAGAACAAAATCCTGCTCACTGGTAAGCACTACATCTGCGACTGAATTTTTCAAACCTGAATTGCTGCTCCTAAAAACACAGTAATAAAACCAAGCAACGTATGACAACACAGAGAAAAAAGTCCATATAACAGGAAGGACTGTATTTTCTTGCAGACAAGACACAAGCTCAGTTCCAATGGTGGTCCACTCGTCCTCATAGGAGCCACCCCATTGTCCAGTAGTGCCTAACAAGACAAGAGCTGTTTAGCTACCTTCAGATTTGTTTGGACATGCAAAAATAAATCATTGCAGTAGACAACCAACAGAACAGGAGAAAATCCACCAGGCAATTTAATTCCAGGATTTTCACTGTGACAGTTAAATAAGTTACCATCCTTTATGCACCTTTTACATGTTTGAAACGTGCCTATGACATCCCAGTCCTCTCATTTAATCTGTCATGACAGTGTCAGAAATGGTAACAGGTATTACACTCCCCTGTTAAAGAGTCCAAGCGTGACCAATACCACAAGGCATATGCTTCAGGTGGCATGTAAAAGTTACACACATTTGTGAAACGTCTCTGTTTACGAATTACTCAGATGATTACATCTCTCATTTGTTTCACACAAAGGGTAAAGGTAGCCCTTACACACACGCACAGAGTATCTCAAATTTATTAGTATTTTGTGGATAACTACACTACTGCTAGAGGCTGAATACTAATTGCCTGAAATCAAAGTAAAATATAAAGCAACCCTCATAGCTGTTAATTTGACAGCTGGTCATTTCCTCAAACCTGATAAAGAATCCTTGGGCCAAGCCAGCTTTTAGAACCGTGTAAGGCACATTCCTCTAGGAGGCAACATAGCAGCAGGGCTTCAAGGAGGGAACCTGATCTTTATTTAATAGACTAGCAGCTACAAGAGAGAACTCCAGCACATTTGCAAATGTGCCTGTAGCTAATGAGTGCATGTGCAGCTCAGAAGGGTTACAGATCTTCACATAAAACACTGACCTAAAGCTAACATTCAATTTGGAATCAAATTATAGGGGGAAAAAATTGTGTAAATAATTCATAAGAATTTTAATTGACATTTCTTTTCTGTGGCAACAAGCCCATTAGCATTATGGGTGATCACCTGTTTTTTAATCAGTCTTTGTGTTATAGTTGTGCATTATATAAACTACCCAGTCCTGATACGCTAGAACAATCTAATGACTAATTCTGCAATAGCACTTGCAGTCACACAAGCAGTCCTGTTTTCTTCAGCGGAATTACACCACTAAAGGCAACTTACCGTAAGAATGTATTGCACCATACCTTAACTCTGAGACAAATTATGCCAACGTTTTATGCAATCTGAAGTCCAACTGGTTTCCGCACCAGTAATTACAGGGTTAGATATTATTTAATTCAGGAGCAGCTCATCTTAGTACTTTTTCAGATAAAACCGGTGTCACAGCAAGAGTAAAGGAACAGTATAGCACAATACATTTACATATATTCTCACCCACCCCAACTCTTTATAACAATACTTTACTAGTTTTATTTAGCCTATTCCCAAGCATCATCCCAGAGAGATATTATAACCTATCAATCTCTTTTTCTTAGCATATGTTTAGCTTTTTTTTCAATTTTAGAAAACATAGTGGTGGTAGCTCAATGCTCTCTAAGGATTCAATGTCAAAGCAGCCTGGGGAGAATGAAAGCCACACAAGCAGTAAAACCTTGGCCTTGGGGTCAGATTGTATCAGTTCATCAGGTAAGTCATTGGCGTTGACCATCTCATTTCAGGAGTAGCACAACTGTATAAATAAAGTTACTCTCAGAGTATATCATTAATGCACGTCACCAACTTTGCCTCCACTGCAAATCCTGTCTAGACAGAATGGGAAGTGATAGCAGAAAAAGCTTTAAGATATTATTAATTTTTTTTTCCCAAATGCAATCATGTGTGTTGATAGATTCCAAGCTCCTGGAAACCTCTGCCAACGCTCTAGCACATTCCCTGTCGCTGCTGGGCACAACTCCACACTGGGAAAAGCTGGTGAAAATGACCGCTCAGGAGATACCAGGCAATTATTCTGCTCAGTCATAGCTTCCAGAATCCCTGGAGTTCCCAAATGTGCTCTCCTGTCATGAAAAGTCATACCGCTAAAAAGACAAGGTCTATGCCGTTGTATTGGAAGATGTTTTTACCGTGAGTATTACGTATGCACCAAAAGAAGCAGCATGAGAAGCATTTACGGGAACATATAAATAACAAGCAAAAGAAGAAATAAAATGAACAGTGGAAGCTTAGAGAGGAGAATTGCCTTTACCTTTGAGGACTCTTAACCTGGTGGCTTCAGGAAGACAGAAAAGCTATTTTTCTGCAAAATAACATCAACTGTCATTCATGCAGCTCTTTGTACCCAAAGTGATCAAAGTACCCTGACCAGTTCTACATGTAGATTTACAAGCAAGGCCCCAATCCTGCCCAATGCCCCAATAAGTCTACAGATAACTAAATCCAAAAGTAGCTCCAACTGCTAAGAAAACAACTCACATGCCTAAAGTTGCGCACGTGCATAAGTGTTCACAAGAGTTGGGCCTAAATTACAAATTACATTCCTTATGCCTCTGTGATCAAGCACGGCAGCTGTTTTAGCTTCATACATCAACACGACACAGCCACTGAGGCGAGAGAGTGTCTGACCTCACGATGCTACAGGGAGAACTGCAGGTAGCGCGAATAAAATTACTCAGACAGAATGAGTCTTAAAAAATGAACCTTATAAATTATATAGTCCTGTCAATGCCACGGGGACAGACTACACACCAGTTTCCACACACCTACTCTCAGATTCACACAACCTCAGTTTGGAGGTAAAGTTTGAACACTGGTAACGCACAGAAGAGAAGGCAGAGGGGTGGACTTCCTGCCAGAGCCTTGGTAAAGAGGGGAGGGAAGGAAACCAAACCATTGGAATAATCAAGCAAAGAGCATTTCTTTTAGCAGCAGTATTAATTGCATTAAAACTGTAATTTTGTACTGTGACGTACTGTAGCCTCGAAGGAAAGTACAGGACTGCCATCTGCTGGCACTACCGTACAGAGAAAGCATGGTGACAGAATGTTGTTTGGAAGTTCCTGCAGGACTTGGTTCTTGGCATATCTGCCGGTGGTACCGTGCCAAAATAACCGTACTGGCTGGCACCGCCAGGGCACCTGCTGCCTACGGCAACTACATCGAAGGCACCACGAAATACAGAGATGAGGATGTTCTCCGACACGTACTGCGAGAGGTAATAGGGACCAACATAAGTGTACACGGAAAACCAAAAGCAAAGCGAAACTGCAAAAACAGAGCAAATGTCTGCTCACATCTGGGAACCTGGAGGCAGGCTCTACCCAAGCTAGTATGCAAATTCAATGCAAGATGAAACTCCAGCAAAAGCATTAACAGCCTGAAGGCTCTTTTTGTCTAAGGAAAACGAGCATCTTACGATGTACGCTCATGCCGTGTATTCTCGTGCCATACATCTCCACATCGAAGTTGGCTGGAGCTGTCAATTCACTGTTTTTTCTGAAACTAAGGATAACATCCAGTGTCTGCTAGCTTAATGTTACTGTAAATTCATAAGCTATTTTGATTCAAAAAAAGTTTCATACCAGGAAAATCAATACTGTATACGTTTTCTTCTCGTATTCCCTAGGGTCTTCCCTGAACGACAAAACCATTTATGGCTAAAATTAAGTTGCCCAATTGTTCCATTACTTCCTCGTTCTCATTATGTACTAAAACATCCATTCAGCATTTTTTTTTCCTCTACTAATGTAACAGAAACTCATCTGCTCAATGAGATTTATTGCTTGCTTTTTTTCCTGTGTTCACAAGAGATTGTTGTGCATTTTGCAGTAGGTCTTTATTATCTAGTAATGATGGCTTGCAAATTAAATTAGTTTTTAATGGCACAGTTAAATTCTAATTTATGTTTTGGAGCTTTGTTTAATTAATTTAGTTGTAATGTAATCGCTTTCTCACTATTATCTTACATTACATAGGAAGAACAAAAGACTAGCCACTCCACTCCTCATATTCAGTTGTTTTGTTTTTATTAAATCTTGTTACTAATTGCATTTCCCTGAGTAACTTTTTAAACTATTGTAGGCTTGTCTGAAAGCAGAGGGCAGGGGGCAAACTCTGTGGTTGCTTGGGATTCAGAGCCCTGAAGGAGTCAAACAGAACACATAATGCAACTCACTGACTGTGCACATTGCTGGTGCACACGTACTCTTTAGAGGCCTGACTCATTACTGCCCTACAGATTTTTGGCAACAGCTATGCATAAAAATAGGGCAGTAAAGAAAAGGTAACAGCTCTGTACATTCACTTTTTCAGCTGCGAAGATCTGGCCCCAAACCAGTCTGTTACTAGCAACCATCATAAAAGCTATTTTCGAGGACTGAAATGAGACTTAAGGAGTGATAGTACCTCCGAGTCTGCCTCCGAGTCATTTTCCTCCCTGTATTCCCATCAGGTCATGCTCTGCGCTCTAAATCTTTGCTTTTGTGACAACGGTTCCTTACAGGCATCCCACCTGTTCAGCAGGAGGTTAAGAGTAAAGTACACACTAAATACTTGGTAAGAAACAGATCCTACACATCCAGCAGATGAGTTTTGAGTCAATAAGGTTGATTTTGTCCACAAAATTTCATAAACTAGTTAACTTTGCAGTCAATCACATGTATTTTTAAAGGTCTTAATCTCTGCCTTTCCATAACCTGTGCTTTCCAAACGTACATGAATAATGTAAACTGGGTTTATTTAGTAGTTTAAACGAACACACGCAAGTAAATGCAAAACTAAAAATTCTGTCTTCTGTCATCTGTCTGTGCCACAGCACTGTAAGCTTTTCAGGCCTGAAGAGCAAACGTGCTCCAGATGCTAAAAGAGATCATGGGCTAGGGCCTCAGAGGTCGGTTTCCTGCTAAGGTGACAATTCCCCGAATAACCTAACAAAAGACAGATCCCTTTTCAGTACTCCGCTTTCTAGTCTGTAACCTGGTAACAGCAACTTTTACCCTTCAATCTATTCAGAAAGACAGCTTTTTTTTTCTTTTTTTACAAACTGATGGTTAAAACCATTTTAGTAAGATTAAAAAAAAAAAAAACAAAAAAACAAAAAAACCCCAGATCACTTGAACTATCACTCCTATAAAAATGGAATCAGTTGCATATAAATGGTACTGCTCAACTACAGAAAGAGTAGAAACTTTTTGGATTGGCGTATTTTGGTATAGTTTCATTTCAGCTTCAAACTTTTGTCCAGTTTTGGGCCCCTCATCACAAGAAAGACATTGAGGCCCTGGAGCGTGTCCAGAGAAGGGCAACGAAACTGGTGAATGGGCTGGAGCACAGGTCTTATGAGGAGCGGCTGAAGGAACTGGGCTTGTTTAGTCTGGAGAAGAGGAGGCTCAGGGGAGACCTCATTGCCCTCTACAACTACCTGAAAGGAAGTTGTGGCGAGCTGGGGGTCGGTCTCTTCTCGCAGATAACTAGTGACAGGACAAGGGGGAACGGCTGCAAGTTGCGCCAGGGGAGGTTCAGGTTGGAGATGAGGAGAAATTTCTTCTGGGAAAGGGTGGTCGGGCATTGGAACGGGTTGCCTAGGGAGGTGGTGGAGTCACCGTCCCTGCAGGTATTTAAGGAAAGGTTAGACGCAGTACTGAAGGACATGGTTTATTGGTTAATAGGTGGGGGGGGGACGGTTGGACTGGATGATCCTTGAGGTCTCTTCCAACCTTAATGATTCTATTCTATTCTAATGTCTTCTGAGATAACATTTCTAGAAGTGACCGTGGAGAATGTATCAAACTGAATTTACCCTCTGCACTCTGCTACTCATGAACCAGTAAAAGCTGTATCTGAATGTTTGTGGTTAAGAAGAGGCCCTGAAATTAATTACAGGCCTATATTCAGTCTAGGAACAGCTGTGTTATACATGTGCACTGTTGCCTGATGTTACAAACCTTCAGAGAACAGCTTTTGTGGTTTATGATTCATGGGCATAAATTCAGGTTTGTATGACCTTGCATATTAAACACCATTAAATTGGCGCTCTAAAAAAAAAGAAAAAACCCAATGATAACGTTTATTACTGACATGCAGTAGAGAAAACTGAAGGGGTTTATCCTACTCTTGAACAAATATGTTCAAAGCTGTTCACATGGGAAGAATTTGCATTTTAACTGCATACCATATCTCTAAAAACATACAGATCCCTGTCCCACTGTTTGCCTTTAATGATACTATCAATAGATTAATAATTATCAATAAACATTTGATGACATAATTTTTAAAGTTAAAATTCTCCCAGAAGCTAGAGTATCTGAAGTACTGCTGTGAACACATTTTTCATTCATGTTTCCTAAGGGTAAAATACCTTTTCCTCAATTATTTTTAATATCTAGGAGGCAACATTCATTTAGTTGTTTTTGACAGTTTTAACTGAATTCTAATAGGTACAGTGATTTTCTAGTTCTACACTGTGCTTAAAGTTTTTCAAAATTAACAGAACTATCCAAGCTGAACCTTCTGAAAAAAAGGAATCTTTTCTGCACAAAAGTTATAATTTATTCAGCCCAAAATATTTCTCACCTGTTTGCTGCTGAATACAAGACTGCCTGCTACAAGACAGTCACATAATTAGTATGACAGACCTCTACAGATTTCAATTACTATATCATGATCAGTGCCTCGAATAAAGAGGGAAATTTTGCAGAAGAAATCCATAGGAAATAAACTGGACTGACAACTGACTAGAATTCAATTTTGCTGAAGTGATATTGAAATACGGAGAAGTAGCAGTACATTGATTAAGTTTCAAACTGCTGCATTACTAATACTGTCTCATGAACCTGTATGCTCTGTTATCACCATGGCAACATGATCATCAGAGCAATCCAGAGAGCATGCAACACTACAGACTGTTCATTTACATTTGTGATAGACGCTGAAAAGACTTGGGATTTAATAAGCCCAAATTTCTTCTAGTGCGTGGAGGAATATTAAGCCCAGAACCATAATTGAAGTTCATAAATAAAGAAGAGCAAAGGGGAAAATGTTTTCAGTATTTTAAATACATAGATTTATCCTAGATTTTATAATAAGAATTTCCGTCTCCAAAATTCTTATGACCCATTATGTTACTGGAAACAGTATACTACTAATGTCTCATCCTGTATTCAAACAGATATGCTGTTATTTCCATCTTAGTCACATCTACTCTGTAGGCTGAAGTGGTCTTCAGATTCTGGACTTTAATCTTCACCTTTAAATCTGAGTAGTTTACTCAAAAATTCAGATTGCAACTTCATACCAGACATCAAATTGTCCCCAATTTGTGGATGTTTATATCTGAGGTATCATGATGCACATGTAACAGAAGCCTACAAAACTCTTTAAAGACATCTGAATTTTGTCTCCAGGCTCATCATTCTGAGCAAAGTATAAAACAGGACTGTATCAATCCCCTGGACGCTACCTGCATTCACTCTCTAAGCATGTACAAAGTTGCAGCCATCATCCTTTAGTGAGAGGGGGACGCTCAAATGGTGATTCCACAGACAGCTGCTCCAGTAAAAGTCACAGAGCTGCAAATTAAATTAAAGTAGGAATAAGCAGCTCAAAAAAGGTATATAGGAATTATACCTGTGCCAGAAAGACTATATATTAGCAGACTTAGACATACAGTATTATAATATGCAAAAAGCTGTTATACTGGTGGCATCTTTAAGTTATAAGTAAGCAATATTTCACTTTGAATAATGGTGGAAAAGGGATTCAAGTTGACACAAGTGAACTTATTTTCAAAATTTCGTTTTGACAAAAGAAGTCTAAGGAATTTATTTGCAAATACCACATTACAAACGCGTTTTTTCTAAATAAAAGCCTCCCAGAGTAGGGCAGTGAGCTGGGCTGAAATTGTTTACTGAATGACATGACTTCACAGGACACTTATCTGAACACCTACGTTTTCACAGCTCTTCCAGTAAATCATCTCTTTTGAGAGATTTATAGTCACAGCACTATGAAAGCTGACTTTACAGAAAAAACTTGAGAACAACAACAAACAACTTTTCAAAACTTCAGAAAAGCATGTTTTAATAACATATATTATGTCTATTAGCTTGCGTTCTATACTTGCGTAATTTACAAACTGAAAATTAGCGACTTCTCCACCCGTCACTAGCGAAACTCAACCACTACACATACGCTAACCACATGCCTGTATTCAGCTCACAGCAGCATGGACTTCTCCGGTTAGAGAGCATGTCTGGCAGAATATGAAGGGCTGGAGTGGAGCTCCACATGGGGGAGGAGACGGAGGAGTTCCGTAACAGAAAGTGTTTTCCTCTGAGGTGTTTTATTTTTTTAATGGCAGTTATTTGTAACACCTCATGAAACTGAAATGCCACTGTAAATCCTGGAGACAGAGAGAGAGAGAGAGAGAGATTAAAAGGCATAGAGCAAGTGAAGCAGTCAGGGGCACAAGACAAAGATAGCAAATCCATTTCAGCTCCACATACATGGTATGTAAACAGAGATGGGCTTATATAGTATGTGTGGGTACATGACAGCACTGACAGACAGTTCAGCAGTTTATATATTAACTGGAATTTGAAGCCAGAAGAATGAGATGTGCCAACTTTATAAAATCCATCATAGTGAACTCAAGCAAACCCTCAACAATAATAAAAGTAATAAAACCAGATTAGGCGGTATTAAACAGCAAACACTCAAATGTAATTCAGAGCCATTGCAAGGCACTGCTTGTCTACAGTCATCTGTTCTTTTGAACAATGAGGAAAAGTAAAATGTCGCCATTTTCCAAACGTACAATTACAGCAGTTCGCAAAGCTAATTACAAAATACAAAAGAACATCACCAGCTCCAGGTCCCTGCAAAACTTCACGGATAATAATGTAATTATTTGTCATGTTCCCGTGTGACCGGCTGCACTATGAACACAACACATGTGCTGCAGAATGCCTGCAGAAACAGACCTTGAACCCAGCTATTACGGTAAAGGAGATCATTTCCAGCACAAGCTGAGAGTACATGTGACAGAAAAATATTTGCTAGAGGAAACCCAGCATATAAACATCCAAAGAGAAGAAAAAAAAAAAAACTGAAATCAACCCCAGACTGGGCACATTTCTTGGCTCCTATCAGAACGTTATGAACGGCTCTTCTATCTCAACCAAAAAAATCAGAGAAACTTGACAACAGCAAATAATATCATAAAATCAAACGCAAGGTTGGCTGCCTCACATAGTTTTCAGGTTGGCCGAGAATGAATCAGAACCTTAAGCCCCGAATCTTGCTTACACGACTGATGTCTACTGAAGTCCCTCTCTCCCCTTCTCCCTCTCTCTCCATTTTTCCCACAGATAAATAAATACAGGGAAAATTTGCTGCCTTACTGAGATTCTGTAAGCACCAAATATTACACTCATATTACTAAATGGCTTTAAGTAATGTTGAAAACAGTTTAAGCCTCTGCATACAATAAAATAAGAAATAAGAAGTTACTGCCCTTTAATTCATTCACTTTTCCTGCTACAGCAACCAAAACACTTTCCGCTTTCAGAAAAGGGCCCAAAACACATGCCATCAGACACTCAAGGGTTTTTCAGAAACTGAATTACATCTAGTAAAAACAATAAAATAAGGAAGCATTTTGCAAATGCATGCTACTAGTCTTCTGAAACACGTTAACAACTTAGAAGTGTCAAGGGCCTGATGTAACTTAGTACCAGAAAAGCATTAAATGCAATTGCCTCTGACTAATAGATATTTTATGTTAAAGGATAACCTCTAGTTCTGCCCCAAGAAGTACATACTTGCCATTCACTGCAGACATTAGGAATTATGATTAAGATTATGAATGGAAGTCATCCTGGGAAAAAAAAAAGCCCATAAAAACTTAAATGAATCAAGACATTGGACCTAAAATTGTGATGTTTTAGAAATAATCAGTAGAACTCAGAGCAATTAATTTTAAGAACTAATAGATTATTTGTATCTCAGTAAGACAAAGTATTTGTAGGGACCTATCAATGGCATGTATCACCACGTCAAATGTATCTTTGGAGGGAGTCAGGAGAATTTTCTCAAAATAACATCCTAGTTTGTTAAACACAGTATGGCATGACCCCATTCTCATGTAACTCAGTGAAAAATAGATTCTACTAGCAGTGGGAGCTACATTTATCTCTATGAGATGCCCAGCTTTCCCATGAGACTCAATACCACAAACGAGTGGCATTGTACGCACTTTAAAAGGGCAAAGCCCAGCTCCTTTAGTTCCATGTTCCCCCAGCCCCTGCAGTTCTTCGAGAATTATAAATGAGTGTCTGAGAAGATAATATTTCCCTAATGCACACAGAAGGTTATTCTTCAGCCCAAGCACGGTCACTGAAATTAAAACAGGCCAGGTCCTGAAAACATGGCTTCAAAAAAACCATGATAAATAAATAGGGCTGCCATCAGAGGCAGTCACATCCCAGAACAAAGCCTGTCTGTGCACCATCCCTTTTCCATTCCCTACACCCCTAACAGGAGGTAAACAAAGCCTGACCCCCCGTTGTCATCATACCTCGCTGTTTCCAATTTCAACATTATTTCTTCCCGTTCCCGGTTTTACCTGCCACTTGTTGTGGCGCTGTCCCATTAAAGGTCACCAGATTCTGTGAAAGGGAATCCCAAGAACTTTGTCCTTGCAAGGAGCCAGTGGGACAGTGAGCTTGGGGCTCGCAGCTGCAGGAGGCAGCTCTTGTCAGGGAGCTGGGTGCAGGTGTGGGCCAGCCTTCCCCGGAGATTAAAAGTGCCAAGAGCTCTGAAAATGGAGGACAAGTTTTATTAGAACAAAATTTAAAATGACGATTTTTCAAATGGCAAAAGGCCACCTCTGCAGTTCGGACAGCCAGACACCGGGCTGGTGAACAGACCCCTTCTCCATCCCATCCCCAGCTCTGCCCTCAGCTCCACAGTCATGTCAGCAAGGGCGGGAGCTCCCTGGGTGACCCTGTGCTTTCCAGTCATCCCTCAGAGCCCCAAGGAAAAACATCTATCTTCCCCTGCCTTCGTCCCAGGCTGCGTGCTGGCCTCTGCAGTCAGCACTGTGGCTGCTGGTGGCTACAATCAGCCCCTTGTGGGGGTGGCTGGCTGGCTAGTTGCAGCTGGCTATTAATAGCTCTTTACAGATAGCCAGGCTGAAATGTGACCACGTAAAGGCAGGACTCAAAACCAGTTTCTTGGCAGCTGTATCCTCAGCCACAGGCCCCTGTGGAGGCAAAGAGCATGCATATAGGAACAGTTATTCCATGGGAAGCAAGCAATCACTCACAGGGATTTATTTTAATGCCTCTTCATGTTAACACGGTATAATGAAACAAATTAACCGTATGCTTTCTAATATGGAAATGCACACAGCTGAATGCAAAATCACAGCATTTTCTAAGTAAAATAGTTTTTATCTTTAAATACTCATTACTAGAGCAATGATAAATTACTTCACAAAGGAAGCAGAGACTACAGCAAAGGTATAGTTTTCTACATGTACAAATGTTTGGGGATATCATGAAGCCTGTATCAGTTTTGAGATACCAAAGCAACAGGTTCCTCTACTGTTTTTATTCCCAGACACCACCAAATAGGGCAGGCAGTCATCATCTTTGTTCTAAATACAGCAGGCAGTAATTGCACATTTAAGACATGTAATGCAGTACCCAGTAATTTCATATATACTAACTTACTTTCAGCAGCTGTGCCACGCATTCATTACACTACAAGTGTAAATGATAAAATGCAAGGTGAATCCACGTCTTCATTTCTAGGGAAAGGTCTCAAATAAGTAAGATATGATGAGAAACACTTGTTATGAAACTGCTATCTATGTGTTTAGTTCAATGGAAATCTTTGTGCAGGATCACTCACAGCTATGTCCTTATGACTCTGTCCTGAGATGTCAATTACTTCCTTGAGAAATAGATTCAAACAGAGTGCAGAGAAGAAAAATCTGTTAGCAAAGAGCGAACTTGTATATACAGCTTTAAAATGGATTGCAGTAAAAACTGAGAAAATAACCTTTCAAGGCAGAATTAAATGTATACTAGCTATCTTTTATTTAAAAAATAAGATCACTGAATAATAATCCAATGCTTAAAAAGAGGGAAGCATTTTCCCAACATAGTCCCTCTAAAGAAACCTCTCCACTCTACTCCCCCACCTCTTTCCAAAACTTCAAGTGTTCAGTAAGATCCATTTTAGGAGAAAGATAACAAAGGACAGCAATTTGAGGGTAAAATATGGACAGGAAGGGAGAAGAGAGTAGTCACTCCTTTTCATTTTCTTTCCATCTTCTGATATAGCAGTTAGCACACAGTTTGGAATAGTAAAGCTTTATTCTCAGTGCTCACCTCAGGGGGGAGAAGAAAAAAAAAAAAAAAAAAAAAAAATGAAAAGACTTCCAGCTAAACAGTCTACCAGACAATTACTGGCAACAACAGTTGCAATTCTACCCCTTCATCCAGCCAGGCTTCAGTGGGAAAAGTACCGCACAAAGAGCTGTGTGGTCACACTCATCTTCCTCCAGTGATGTTTCTGCTTCCTGCACAAGTCCCAAAATCCACACAGATCCCTGTTTACTTGCATATTTCGAGTTCTAACAGCTGGTTCATTTTGCCCTACACCTTATACCTACCCATCTTTCCAGAGAAATATTTACAAATGATCGTTCCACAGTTCCCAAACCATACAACTGAAAATCCTACACGTGACATCAGATAACAATATAAATTGAAAGAGATGCTCTGCAATAGCTCCAAGTTTTGATTTGCACTGCACCAAGAGATTCACATTTTTCCCTACTAAGCTCTATTCCTCTACTATTAACATAAGTTCAAACTTCTTACATTAGAAGTTGAAGGGTTTGCAAATGCTTAAGTAGCTCTTACACATTGGCTTTGGTGGTTTTTTTCCCACAATATAGCTTTATCCATTCAGGGTCTGATCTGAATTTCAGCCATCAGCAGGATGATACCTGTTGATTTCAGCAGTCATCTGTGGAGCAAACCCAAACCAAGTTAGCATCACTTAGAACCTGAAACAGAAGTGGTGCATTGTCCAATGAAAATAATTTACAGGATGGAATACTTTGAAAAATTACCAGCAAAATAGCTGACATTTGATACGAGTTTACAATCAGTTAAGTAGGTGGTCCTAGAAATGCCAAACCCATCAGATGCTATGTAGGTAGCAACTGGACTGGTACTACTGACCCAAGACAGTTGGCGTTTTTCCTTTGTGTTCTGCCTCTTGTATCCATGTAGTCCTTCCACCTTGCAAAAGTTCTCAGCAGCTACCTTATTTGTTAGGTTCAGTTTTTTAAGAAAGTTTTACTGTGGTCTTCACCTCCATGAATTATTACAATATAAATAAACAATTTTTGAAGCGCACATGGGGAAAATAGCTGTTCCAACCAATTCTGAAATAATTATTTTGCCTGTGCTGAGAACTAGCCTTGAGGGATAGTCCCTGTAAAATGAGAGGGACAAGCAACAGATCTTCTATGTCTTCCATCAGATTTCATAGGATTTTCATAATCAACATCATCTAAAACAAAAAGCTTGTTTAGAATTTGCTTGTTAGTGCACAATATCGAAAGCGATTTGAAGAAAGATTTCTTTCCCTGACCAAAATCCTAAATAGATTCAGCTCAGCTACTGCCTTATTTCAAACTCGGAAATGGCAGCAGTATATATGTGCCCTCCACAACACAAAACTAATGTCATTATTTGCTTTAATGACAACTTGACCACAGATGCTAGTGCCAGTTCTTCAGCATAAATCCACACTATTAAATATCCTGCTTCAGCCCGATGCTAGGAGCTTTACACCCAGAAGCTTTATGCTGACAAGCAGGAAGCTATATAAAAATGGAGTCCTGTCGTAACAATTAGTTTTAACAAAATAAATATCACACAGACAGATCAATCCTCAGCATCTTATACCCCTTCAGCAACTTAACTCTTCTACGGCTTCACATTTCTCAATAATCAGGGCCTTGAGGCACAGATATTACCATTTTTCCTCCTTTGTCTATAAAGGACAATAAAATTTGTGGTGTTACAAAAACAATAGTAATGTCTTGATTGCATTAGTTTGCCACTATTTGCTTAGAATAGAATGAGTCCCTCAGAAAAATGATATTTTTTGAGGATGGAAGGAATAGAGTGAGTTTTAACCATATTTGATATTGGCCTGTGTGCCTCATAACATCATTTCAGAAAACTCTGGATTCAATTGGGGCTGAGGCTATGTTCTCGCAGTTCACGTTTCTCTTCCATAATTTAGATTTTTCTTGGGTTTCAAATTTACAAATATAAAGTTTCTTCCACGCATAAATAGTACAGCAATCACTGCTCTCTCAATGTCTATTCTTCCCTTTCTCCTTATGAAAGCTAAGATTTATTTTAAACCAAGTTATCATTCATGCCTCTCACCAACCACTGTTTCCCAGTTTTGGAAAGTAGTAAGTTTTCCATTGTATAAATTTGACAATAAATTCTGTAATACTTCACCCAAATTTCTAAGAACCCAGTTTAATACTGAAGCATAAAATACTAAATACTTCATTATTTTATTAAAGATAAATCTTGTTTCCTAGAAGCTTCACGTTTCAGCATAGTAATCATTCTAATGAACATTTCCAAATGGAAGTGGTTGCTTGCACCTAAGTGTTGATTGCACATAAGGTATCAAGGTCTTATTTTGCATTACTTCAATATTTGAAAGGAATCTACCAGTTCTCTCAGCAAGATTAATTTATGCAAGTTATCTTGACTATTCCTTTGAAGAAAGTCACACAGCCTTGTACACTGTTGCTTTCAGTAAACGCTTCTTTAAATGCATGGATCATTGACTGGAGGTTCATTTTTCCTGAGTTCCAGCGAAGAACCCAGGACAAGAGAGCTGCACAGGACAGTGACAGCTTATTTATCTGTAATAGATAGATCTGTTGACTCCAGCTGTATAATGAAACTCTTCTGAAATCAAGTGAATTCTACCACTGGAGCAGAAAACAGCTATCAGTCAGGCAGAAACCTTAAAAGTATGATGGTTGGAGCTTCCCTCCATTTCCACTCTTGATCCCTCCCCCTCTGAAGTGTTCTGTTCCATTTCTGAAATAATTAGGGGATAAAGCAGTTCTTAACAGCACAGAACTAGATGCCAGGAGATGCAGGCTCAGTTCTGTTACTTTTCAGTTCTGAAGTCCACAGCAGTGAAATCATTCTACAGACTATGGAAAAACTAACACACAGTAAAACAAAACAAATCCCTCTATTCAAACTCCAGGATTTTTTCCAAAAGTAAATCTCAGCGAGTCTTTTCTCACTCAGACCACATTTTGCCAGGATAGGTGGAAGACACTACACTGTATCTATCAGACAAAAGAAAAAAATCTTCCAAAATAAAATAATATCAAAAAATATCATAAAACTGAGGAGGGTAGTAACACCATGCTGACAAACATTTTGAGTAAAGCATATTAAACCTGCTTATTATGCTCCACTCAATAGCAGTAGTTTCAATAATGCTAGTAGACAATTCTTTCAATGGGAAGATCATTTTTTGAAGCAAAAGACATGGACCTCTAATTTCCACACTCAGACAGCTAGCAGTGCGAGGGGGTTAATAGGCGCTGGACTACATGGCATTGTATTTGATGTAGAGTGACAGTTTTCAGACTAACTGGTGGGCTTAGGTTTTGTAACATATTATGATATGAACTTCACTCTAAGCCCACCATTGCAGTGTCAATAAAATACAGGCACAGAATTGCTTATTCAAAGATTTCAGCGAGTAGCTCATTGTCATCTCCATCACAGATGCAAAACATACGCTACAAAGCTAGAACATCTTACCGCTTCTGTCTGCTGAATTTTACGTTTGCTAATGACCGATATGGAAACAGGTGCTGCTGTAAAGCCATGGGAAAGCACCGAGTTAGCCATGTGACCATGGCAGTAATGCAAAGTTGTCCACAAGAGGGGAGGACTTCAAATTAAAACATGTGTAATTCATTTCCTTCACAGAATATTCTCTGGTGATATTTGCACAGACCTCCAAGTGTTAGCAATCTATTTGTGATGTTTTGCAATTGGTTCGAAAGCAGTTTTTGCTCTGTAGAGTGACAGCAGAGGCAGTGATTAAATGAAGCTACAATGTAAGGACCTGCTGAGCTTCCCCTCTCAGGGAGCAGCCAAGCCACTGCACTTGGGAACTTTAGGGAGCTTTTGGTTTTTTTCTTGCTTTCCTTGCCAATTTGTGATTTGTTCTGTTTGACTTACTTCCCCTTTCCTTAAGACTGTCACTATCTATGACAAGCTAATTATGATATATTCATTTCTGAATACTTTTAGAGACATGTCCCAGAATGTCAAATAATGTTGTAATAGAGATGAGGAGAAAACAGCAGGTACTTGACATCTAATTTAGTTAGAGCTGCCAGCCTGAAATAAGAGAAGAAACAAGCATACAACACATACCACGCACATATTTATAAAATCTCTATGTACCTGCATAACAGAGAACTCAAATTAACCTAGCCAATAGATTCTACTGTTGTTCTGTATCTCTTACCTACTATACACTTACAGAGACGGAGGAATGCAGTTTGGAACATCCATCTTCTATGCAACTATTAACCTGCAGAGATTCATCAGAAGTGAAACTATGACTCGATACCAGGATACTCCCATCGCATTCAATAGCGGCTGAAACTGTTCCGCATCTCACAGAAGAGGCATCGCACTTTTCAAGGTTTGCAGTTAGGTGATCATCAGTCAGAGAAAATGTTTCTAAATATTACTGGCACAATCTTGAGCAGTCCTCCCTATCCTGTCTAGGAAGTCATGATATTACAGGAGTGAGTCATTCCTAACAAAAACATGAATTAAAATGCAAGTTCACCCAGATTTCCTCTGACCCCTAGATCTCAAGTAGTTTGTTGAGAAAATCCTTCTCTGTTCACAAAATCACACGCTCACAGGACAGCAGCAACATCAGTGGGGTTTGGAGAGATGGAGGAAGCCAGTTTTAGGCTGCAAGATGCATGTCATCTTATCACTTATATTGTTTTTAGCTACCTTCTAGTAATACTTCATTATTTTGTCATTTTAATGCTTTCTCATCCCAGCTCTAGCACTACTACTATACACAAGTCACAGTACTACCTCTACCTCTAGACAGGTATGCAA
The DNA here is from genome assembly GCA_013399095.1 of Psophia crepitans. NCBI lineage: Eukaryota > Metazoa > Chordata > Aves > Gruiformes > Psophiidae > Psophia > Psophia crepitans. The sequence continues at coordinate 171,693 of VWZZ01000012.1, forward strand.
GAGAGACATGTAAGCTATGAAAGTCTCTCAAAGGGTTTTGACTCTCAAAGCAAGTTTCTGTCTTGGGTGACTTAAGGGAGGTGGAAACGATCTCACTGGAACTTAGTGGAAAGTCTTCACCAGAAACTTGGCCAGACATTAAGCATGGGGCTATATCATTCTTTCCCCTAAGAGGATTCTGTCTTTCAGACATGGTTTTCCACAGGTATCCTTGGTTCACTGCAATTCAGTTTGAGGTACATTCCCACTGGAAGAAGTTTAGAAGGGTTTGGATTTATTTTACGAGGCTCGTTTCCTCTGGTAAATATTAATTTTCTTACACTATTATATACCTACACAGTATAAATATTCTTCTGAGGAAAGCAGGGAGTCCTGTCCCATTTGGACACTGAGAGCAAGACTTCCTGAGCAGCCTAATCTAGGAGCCTATTACTCTGAGCTGTATATAACATTAACTGATACAGGCAGAGGAGGTAAAGCACTCTCTAGCTGTGATTCTTTTTTGTCTCTCTCCATCCACTTTATAGGAGTTCAGAAGCTCTAGTCAAGCATCTGCAAAATTGCGTGGCTAGGCAGTACTAGCTATGCAGAGTGAGTACAGCTGAAATCCACAAAACCTCAAGGAAAGAATATGACTAGATATTAACTCTGCCTCCCTACAGTTACTCTTCCTGTATCTGCATATTGTTTTATATACTAGCAGACAGTGTTACATACTCTGAGTTCAAAATGGATATCTCAAAATACATGTAAGAGCAACCAGTTTAAGGCCAGCATTCTTTTTCTGTAGCTACTTTTAACACCTGCCCAGTATACGCCTGATTTTCTATCACTGCAAAAAGAACATAATTATTTTGAAAAAGAAAAAAATGTGTAACCAACTCTGATATTCTTTTCAGCTCCTTACTGTGAATGATGCAGTCCACAACTACTGCCTTCTATACGTGCAGAGACTCCTTAATGCTCAGGAGACAAAGGGCAGAGGGCTGCATAGCTCCATAGACCTGATAGAGCTGCAGTCAAATTCTCCAGACAGCTTTGCATTAGGTGAGTGAGTCTGTTGGAGAAAATCATGTCACTACTCTTGAATCAGAACTGGCTCATGACACAAATGTGTTTTATTTTGCATTGGGGTTCCCTCCAGCTGATGAATGCTCTAGGGCAAAACCAAAATTGTGCCATCCTGTTCATCAGCCATACCACAAGTCCTGAAAACAGGACTGTGGAGACCTGTTTAGGTAGAAGTTTACTTAAACTCTCCTGTGAATAAGTACCTTATCCCTATGCCATTCAGCCTTTCTAAGGTTTGGCAAGGATAGTAAGACAACCTGTAAGCAAGAATAAAGTACTATACTCTGTACATTAGGGAAAACTTTGGCATTTTTCTGTTAGCTCTCAAGATTCAATAATAGCATTAATAACCTTCAGCATTAAAAATATCATGGTCTGTTCCACATAGAAATATATATATAAATAGGGACTTATTAACAAAACCAAGTTTTTTTTGTGTGTTCAGCCATCTCTGAAGTATGCCAGTATATGAGGAGTGGGAAGAAAAGACAATTATTCAACTGAAAATGGAGGAACATAGTCCTCGTGAAATTCAGAAGACCCCTGGGAAACTGGACTTGCTTGTAAAGCACTTCTGAGACTGATGTGCTCATGGATCAAGTGCTTTTGCTTTCTTTAAAGCAACTGAATGGATACCAAAGAAGTCCTACATATAACAGTACTGTCTGCAAGACCTCAAAAACGACAATTTTATTCACCACTGCAAATTGCTAACTCAGTAACTCTAATCCTCAGGTATGGTATCACTTGTTTCCAGCACAAAAAGCACAGTTCTCTTAACATTTATGAAACTGAATCTATAAACACATCTCAAATTCAAGCATATGCCCTACGCTGCCCTTCAGACCTGCATCAAGTTGGTACTTTCACATTTGAGTAATGTAAACCTGGAAAGAATTGGCTATGCCTCTAGATTTTTCAGAGTGCTGTGCACAACTAACAAAAAAAAAATAATCTTGTAACAAAGATCCTAGCATAACAAAAAAGATTAAGTATTTCCAACAGTATAATGGCCAAAACCTACATTTTTATAGCTGGCACTATGCATTCTTTACAACACCAGCAATACCTGTAGCAAACTGCACTTATTAACCAGAAGCCTAGAGCTATCATGGCCACCTCAATAAATTAATGATGCATGCGGAGCTCGAGTCAAAATGCAAAGCTGGGCTGATGCAAAATGTGCAAAGCCCTTTCTGCAATAAGCAGTATATTTTAACAGACAGCTGTGATACCAGTGTGCCATGATCTAGGCTGTCTGCCAGCATCCAAATCATTGGCCTGAAACTTTAAAGCTGTGGGGTCTAATTTCTCTGCTAAAATGGGTACCCTGTGGGGTGAATCAGTCTGGATAGAGGATTAGATAAACATCACATTTCTGCTAGAATCCAAGCTAACTGTCAGTATAAATGTGCCTATTGTGTAAAACCACTCCAAATATAACATCTTAACTCCCAGGTAAGAAGCCAGCTCTTAGCAAGGACCCTAGTGGTACTATCTAAACTGATAGATAGCACTAAATTCTACAGTCTAGAGATGTTCCCTCGCTGCAAGCACTCCCACACCGCAGTGAAACTTGCACCCTGATCTTTGCAGGTGAGAAACCCAGGGATGTGTGCTGTAGGACCTAAGAGCAGCACTACAGGTCCTTCACTGGACATTTCAGGATTAGGACCCTAGGGAATGCACCTGTCCCTCACCATAAATGCAGTATTAAAAAAGCAAGATGATGTGTTTGCTTCATGTAAGACAAATCCAGTAGAATTTTCCTCTTTCTTTCAGACACCGTTAAGAGAGTTATCAATCATGTGTACATTTTTAGATGGAGGGCAGTTTCATACTTTGCTTCCTCTGCATGAGTTAACTCAAAACTAGCTAAACACCACAAAGAGTCAAGGTAGCTGTTATCTTTAACAAGACTACTTTATGATCATCTTCCTTCTTTCTTGTTCCTCTTGCTTTTGTAGAGATACATATAAGTATATAAACAATGAAGTGCCATTTAAAACTTCTCTCATTATCCTTACAGTTTCTGGAATGTTTCCTCTCTGGAAGATCTTGTAACACCTCTGTCCTTCCCTTCAGAGTATGTGTGTAGTTCACTTTGCGTCCGAGACAGTGTGCTGTTCTGTAATCAGAGACAATTGAGAATCAGGCAGAGATCTCCTTCCTTCAGTGCCTGACTAATAGGTCAGAGTTGCTTAATATAGCCCAACACAATAACCTGGTCCCAGCCATCACTTGCAGGAGAACCTTTTAAAGGCATAAAAGGACAGAACAAATTCTCTCTTATGCCAATCTGAGAATTACATGCAAAGAAATCACAAATAGAATTTCATAGCAAACTCTGAGGTGCACTAGAGCACACTCAGAACACTTTTACAGTCACTTACAAATTTTCTTCCTGCAGCTGACACAAGTGACCAGGTAGGACCAATTAACCCGATCCATTCACAGTAAGTTAGTGAAAATATTCTTTCAGACTACATTTAACTTTGGATCCAGCCCAAAATCCAGAATAAGGAAAATACACACACACATAAAAAAACCACACACCGAACCAGCCACATTATTGAAATCCTTTTTCATAGAGCTATGGGTGGAAAACAGTAGCAAGCCCAATGTACTTTCTTAGAGCACAAAACAAAGACCATACCCCAGGTTTGGATGATGAAACACATTTAACTGACAGAATAACCAAAGGTGGGCTCAACAGCCTGCTCTGCCACTTTATGAAATGTATTGCACTGTCAAAAGAAGGTTTTGTAGTGAAAGTCTTCAGCAACTTCAGTAGCTTTTAGTAACTGCTCACTATACCCTTCCTTGACCTTACACTTTCTCATTTTTCTAATACAACCTAATATGCAATTTGCCTGTTTTACTGACACTGTTTGATGGGATCATGGTTTCAACAATTTTTTCCACAATAATTCCCAAGTCTTTTTCTTGATCACTGTGCTGGATGATTGTTCCACTTAGCAGGTATTCCCCAGATTATTTAGTTCCTTCAACTTGAATTATCTTACATTTCTCTACATTGAACTCTATTTGCCATCTGCTGGCCTAGTCTCAAGTGAAACAATTGCTTCTAATTTTGATTGCGTTACTCTTCATTATTTCCTCTGCCTCTAATCCTGGTATCTGCAGTCTTGGAGGTTTTGTTTTCAATATTCTTTTTCAAGTCAGCTTGATAGGTGTCAAGAGAAACAGCTCAGCCAGTTCAGAAAAGAAATAAATGCTTTAGGAAAAAAATCTTTGCTTCCATATGAATGTAAGTGTTCTTCAGTAACCCAAAAAAAATAAATAAGTTCATGTTTCATACAATACAGGAAATATAAATTACATATTGCCATATATAACCTGTGTGCTGTATCCTTCTCTCCCAAGGAAAGACCTAAAAATCAGGGCTCAGAATAAATTTTTCATCATTCTAGAGACTTCTCTGAGCTTGTAAAAACTATTTGTTCTTAAAATTGGACTTAACTGACCTGTGAATTAGCTGGGATTTCAGCTCCCTATTGTATATTTTGTTGCCTTTTACTAACAACCCATAGCTGTATTTCGTGCTTAGCAGAACCAATCCAAAGCCTACTGCATCTAGTTAGTTTCCTCATTGCCTCTAGTAGGCTTTGGCTGAGGCTTGTCTAGTGTTTTCCACCCAAAGATATCAGCTAGCTCAATTACAGAAAGATAATTTCCTAATACTTACCTTTTACAGAAGATAAACTTGAATCCCAGAGGTTAACTACAGTTTTTAAGATCAGCAATCGTTTTTGACTATGTCTTTAAGAAATTGTTGAAGAAACGTTAGTAATAGCATAGGGCAAGAATCTGCACCACAAATCATTAGACTAACCAGATTACCCTTAGCTTTATTCCACATTAAAATATTTTTCAGCAAATCTTTGGAAGCAGATTTTATCTGTAGATTCTATCTGAAGTCTGTGAGGTTAACTCATGTCTAGATTAAAAGTCATCAACATTCTACCTCAGGAATTTGGTAATGACTGATTTTTTTTTCCTACTACCCAATTTTTTTTTTCCACCTGCTGAGCAGGAGGTTTTGATTTTCTCTGCCACTGTAATGATATCCGTTAAGAAGGGCAAAGAATCAGGTTTTCCAAAGATCAGAGACTCTGACGACAACTGCAGTTAGAAAAACAGTACCTTGAATTCAGGTCCCACTAAGGAAGGGTGGGTCATATTTCTAAATGTTTTTGTCTGCTTCAAATATATATATAAATCATTTTTTTTCAAGTTTGACTGGCGCAACATGCTTTAGCTGGACCTGTTCGAGGCCTCTTTCAACACGGTTTCTCTGAAAAATATCCCTGGAAATGGATCCATTTACCAGTAGTCTTACTAAAGAGAAATGCAAGAAATCCTGGAGGCCACTGGCACAAGAGACGCTTTCACATCTGAATTCTAGTAGATGTTTTTGTACCTTGCTAAGATTTCTTATTAACACCACTTCATAAGAGTATTGTAAAGGCTTCGAAATACTAGAATTTCCAGATGTTTTTAAATATATTATACTTAAAGGAAAGAGTGTTAATTTAAACGGAGCAGTTTGCCTTCAAAACCAATGTTTTCGCACACTCACACCCTTCACTTCTGAGGGGACTGCTTCATCTGAATGGTTAGGTTTGGAATACATCTACACATATTTATATATATACATATAAAAGTGTTCTAATAGACTGAATTGTCTCTTAAAAATAACAACCCAGTCTACCAATCATACTTCAGCAACTCAACTCTTAAGTTATTCTTACAGGGTGAACCCTTTCTATTTTATTTCCTACTATGATGAAGCAGTTGCTCTTGCCTAATTTATTAAGGGCTTTGTTTAGCTCAGCAACAGCACTGATTATGTATAAAATTATCAATTATCTAGTACTATTCCTTCTAAAGTGGCATCATTTTCATACACGTTTACAGAAGACTCTCCCTCTATGGCTGTTTTATTTGCTTCTACAAAATGAGTACCTTTACTTCAACACTGCCTTTTGAAAAACATCAGAGGAATCAGTGATACATAAACGCATTTTAACTACGCTTTGTAAAAACCACAGAAGCGTCTATGCTCTACCAGCCCTCTTAGCAGGGGCTTAAACTATGAACAGCAACCTCTGCCCTAGTGGCACAAAAGAGCTGGCACAGAAGCATCTAGGCTTTCTACTGCTCTCCCTTATCCCTCGGCCACCACTGGCACAGTTCTCCTGTGGAGGAGAGCAAGTGAGGGCAGTCGGTGCTATTTCTAAAGCTGCTTTAATTCTCCATCAGCCTCCTGCCAAGAAATCTGCAGGGTCAACAGGGAACATTGTTAGGGAGTCACAATTCTTGTTGCTTGGGTTTTAAGCTTTATTGAAGCTCGAGCTTTGTTAAACATTTATAATATCTTAAGAAATACACTGTAAGCACTGATAAGGGACATCTGCACCGTACTGAGTATTTCTCTCACTCCACCAATAACGGACTCAACTGTAGCTTTAAGAGGCATGTCCTCGCATTTGCTAATAGATGTGGTTATCTAAGTATTGGTGTTCTATTTTTCTTTTCAAAGAAGTCTTTATCTTACTAGTTCCAGATTATTACTTCCTTCTATTCTTGAGAAATCTTATTTCATCCTTTGTCTATTAGCCTGCTACCAGACCTCCACACTCTGCATCTTATTAGACAAATTAGGGGATTCTTCCCCTTTCAGTGAACTGTACATTAATTTAATTTTTAGAACATAAAAATAAAAGAGGCACTGTCTTCACCATGCTCTGAGAATCTTTGAAGCCAATTTCTTTAGTATCTTCTTCAGCATCACTTAACATCTTTTCAGTCATGTCACAACAACTTGGACACATCATGGTCTCAGCTAGCATCAAGATCAACACATTCAGCCTTCCGTCTTAACCTATTATTTGCCTCTGCACAAAATAAAGGTCATACCTATCTACCTCAAAATTTTACTCTCAGTGGTAGGCACATACATAGTTTCAACTACAAGATCCATAATGACTTCCTGCAAATGCCTTCAGGGTATAGAAGCTCTGCTAGATTGGTATACAATCTTTACTAGAGTTACTGCAAAATTAAATGACACCTCAAAGCTACTCTGCAAAATCTCCAAGCATCTCCATCAAGCTCTGGTGAATACTATAGATTTCCAATGATTGTCAGATTACATTTAGAGAAGGGACTATCATTCAGTGTGAAACCTACAGCACTAAGGTTCATATTCATCACACTTAACCAAGGATACCAAAGGCAGGTGCACAATAACCATAAGCTCCTTCTATAATCGTTAGAGACAGACACTTTCAGAGAGCAATTCAGGTTTTCAAAGGAATGAATGGCTTTTGGAGAGTGTTTACCTCCTTCAAGTGACCACAGAGGGAGCCTGAGACAACAATGTTCTCAGTTTAGGCATGTCAGTGTAGTGCTAAAAGTTCAGCGGCTGGAAGGTCTAAGCTGTTTCTTATTATCAAATACTGTTGACGCTAGATAAAAATAACATGGGTGCACACTTTTCTCTCTCAGAATCAAACACTGAACAGAATTAAGGGACCACGTGTAAGGACCTTACCCAGCTGACTGACATCATCCTTTGCATGTAACAGAGCTATGAACTCCACAACAGCCAACACGTGTCCACCATCCCAATGTCATTTAAAGCTCCCAAATCCCATCTAGAGCTCTTTGTAATAGTGCTCATGTTATACAATCATTTCTAACTTCTCTTTAACACCTGCATTTGGATATAAGTGCCCAACAGTAGAATGGCCCCTTATTTTTGCTTTAGAACTTTTGCACATAGGGCTTGCAGGTAAAAACAGTAATGATTTGCCCAAGTGTTTCTTCAGGAGCATGCTGAACAAGGTCAAATGTAGCTAATTGTAATAAAATCATTACAGGTTATAATGCCACTTGATGTTCATAGTAAAGGGAACTCACTAAGAAAAAAGAGTGGTGGTATGTCTACTCCCTCGTAAGGAAACAGAATCATTATTATAAGTCAGCCAAGCTTCATTAGTGAAACAGCAGCATTTGTGACTCAGAGCAGCACTAGTAGACAGCAGGCTAGCCTATTTGATCCATTTTCAAATCCATTCCTATTAGCCCTCAACTGCTATTTTCAACAGTACAATGTTTAAACTGCTTACCATAACACAAAATCACCTTCCTCGATGTATAATTGAAGCATTCAATAAACGAGCTATTCTGGCAAGTAATGAAAAACAGGGTACTATGTACAACAGTAAATATTTGACTGGTTCTTCAGAAGAAAATTGCAGCATTTCAATATTTACTTTCACTCAGAAGCGTTGATGATTTCCCTGCTGAGCAATAAAAGAGGAAAATTAAAAGTGCCTTCATAATCGCTTGATCTTCCTTTTATAAAATAATATTTGCCAAAATATTCTCTGTATTCCTATTGTTTGTGAATTAGAAAATGTAAACTTGCAAATACATTTGGAAGTGCTACTGTTTTAAAACAGCATCTCAAACTTTGATTTTCCTCTCTGCTCTCTGCCCTAAAGCGAATAGCAATTTCTCACTATGACAAGATGGATCTGGCATCCTCAAGCTATATCAGCATGAACTACCATCAGCACTTGCAGAGCATCTATCTCATGTTATATACAGTTCCTAACACATTTATGCTACAATGGCAATTATAAAAGTAACATTGGCTTCCTGCAGATGGTTATTTGATCCATAACAAAAATGAGTTCCCTTATTGTTTATTATCACTCATGTAAAATCCATCCTGTCTGAGTAGAAGACAGATAACGTATCTCTTTAACCATGTAGTCTCTTGAGAATAAATCATCAGATATACACAGCGATAAGAATGCCAGTTCAATGTCAGAATGTTAGTTCAATTTTGATCATTCAAGACATTTGGAACAAATCTCAGCTAAAGTAGTAACAATAGCCTGCCTGCCCACGTCTTTCTTCAGAATTAAACATGTATTTAACACAACTAGGTACCATTCACAAGCTAGAAAGTCACCTCATTTGTTGGCTCCCACCTAGCGGGCATGTAATTGGTACCAATTTATGAATCTTGTCTCCACCTTCACTGGGCAAAATAACTGAATTAGGTAGCATGCTGTTCCTAGGACTGGTAGTATGATATCATTTATTTTCTTTTAAAGATTCAATCTGACACTTATTTTGAAATACTTACTCTATAAATAAAAGGCCAATTCCTTAGTTATGCCTCAAAGCAGCTCCTCAGCATTAACCTTATTTACCCACCTTGAGTGTTTCATGATGAAATGTAAACAGAGTCTGATTTTTATAACTTTGACTCCCTGGAGTTACACCAATAGGCTAAACAAGCCCTCTAGGCTCTCTGTAAGTCAATAATGAGAAACAGGCATCTCCACAGGGCAATTCATCCCATCCTAAAACAAATGTTATGATGCAGAATTGCTGTCATCTATCTGTTCACCACTGAATAAATGAGGTATCTGTAGTTACCTAAAAAAGCAGGTAAGAAAGTCCTCTTAGAGAACATCTTTGTCCAAAGTAAAAGACAGCTCAGTAAAAGCAAATCAGAACTAGCATTTATGGAGTAGCGGCTACAACCAACCAGTAGTTCCTGGACAATGGCAGTGTGTTTCAGAGAAGAAAAAAGAGTATGTTATGATTAATTAAAACTAGGCTACAGATAATTAAGTTCTGGTATAAATAAAATGCTATATAAATGTAACAATTTTTTTTCCCCTGTTATGAGAACACTTCTTAAAAAGCCTTAGAAAGGAAAACGTGTTCTTTTTCAAAGAACACATGGCTGAAAAACATTACCCCATTGCTCACCCGAGGAGACTGGAATTTATGGATAACTACAAAATGAGGAAAACGTTGTCAAGCTTAATTTTATATTTTCTGCTTTTGTCAGCTTGCATGAATAACTTCCATCTCCTTTTGCATACCTCTTAATGTATTAAAAATAATGAATAAAGGAGACTAAGAGGAGAAGTCAAATATGACAATATAATTAAATTACTCAGCATCCAGAAATTTCTTGCTTTTCAGATCTATGACTTAAATATACGCCAATTCAATTTCCTTAAACACTTGACAGGACCTATTTTCTATAAGATTTCTTGCTAACAGGCTTTCAGTCACATTAAGTGCTCACAAAGTGCACAGAAGTTGTATTTTACCGCACAGCCCTAATTGAGCTGTCTGGGCTAAAGCAGCTGAATGTTACAGAAATGTTTATTATACAAGCCCACTTACTCTCAAACTAGAAAAGAACATTCCTGTACATTTGAGCGTAATTTATCCTAGAAAAAAGAAAGCAAAAGGTCTTTTATCACCCTCTCATTTCAGTGAATTATGCTTATGGAGTTCTTTTACAACTCAAAATCTGGTTTCACTCCAAACTGCAAAAGAGCAAAGTCTCAATACCTTTCAGTTGGCTCTTATTACATTTGCTGTCTCTTCTGACCAAGAAGTATAACTTAGTTCCTTATAGCATTCAGTACCAAGCTCCTATTTATAACTCCTAAGTGTTCATACTTCAGCAGCACTCTATGAACAGGGAGATGATATATATTTCTTTGCAAGAAACATCTTGGTGTGCATGTTTGCCTTTTTCTTATACCTTCATTTAGTATTTGTTTCTCCACTTCTTTTGAGCATCTATCTGTTCAGTCTAAGTTAAGCCACGTGTAAAGACACATAAAATAAAAACAGATATAAAAAAATCCTAATACCTGCACATGAAATGCAACTGTGGCTGAAATGTCACAGACACCCAAAATCCCTATCTATCCATCCCATACACCCTCCTTGTGGCAGCAAAGGACATAAAGGATGGAAATAAGCTTCTCTCAAGCAGAAGACTAAAATTCAGCTCTGTCACAGAGTAGGGATGAGCTGTAGCAACCAATTTATTGGATAAAAATTGTAGCAAAGCTATTTTAGTTGTAAAGCAAGAGGACATTAATACAAGACCTGGTGCTGGCACTTACCCAATAAAGGCACTAGCTCACCTGACCCTCTCTTGCACCACTCACTCCCTGTATCTTTGCAGCACAGTTCCAAGAGCTCCCAGCTGTTGGGACAGGGCAAAATCACCTGATCTGACCCCACAACAAATCAACAGAATCTATTTATTTGATCCTTGGGTCCCACCTTAGCTGCAGTTGTGCTAGTGCCTCACCGACTCAGTACATGCCTTGAAGAAGAAACAACAATGTAAGTGAGAACCTTAAATATTAGACTTGACCTGTTTCCCTTTATTTCTGAATATTTCTAGATTTTTAATAATATAAACATACAAAAAACCCACACAAAAACTGCAACAGCAGTTTAATGGGCTCTCCAAGACTACAGAAAACTTTGGTTTAAATCCAGTTTTTGTCTCAGTCTGGCCCCACTTATGCAAGCTTATCATCAAAAAAACCAAACTCATGATACTTCAACCTGAGAAGACAGAGGAAAGAACACTAATGAAGAGCAGGAACTGAGAACTGTGTTCATCTGTTTGTAACCAAAAAGTCCCAAAATAAAGTAATGTAAAAAACTTTCTTTTAGCAGGCTCCCTTCCCAACATGCAATCAGTGTAATTACAGGCAGGGATATTGGATCACAAGATGGAAAGGAGTTTGCACACAGGGCCATAAAAATAAAGTCTCTGCTCTCCTGTCAAATCTTCTTTCCCCCTGTGTATTATCTCTGCTTTTCCAACTAATTGCTCCTATTTTATTTCATTTACTTTTCTCAAGTGCCCTCTCATTATAATTCAGTGTCTACACTAGACCTGCATCTCGACTGACTGATTTTTTCCCCCCTTATGTCCATGCTTGGCAAGCATTTAATAGCAATTAAAGATTTCTCTAGTCTATTCAAAGAGTACACAGATAATCAACAGGCAGTGACTTTGATTGATAGTCACTGTCATGAAAACTGGAGGATGAAGCCTTTGAGTGCATTTTCTTGAAGAAAAGCTCTGTAGATAATATGTTCCAAACTACGACTGAGACATAATTTTACCACATGCCAGTGTTGCTTAGAAAGATGGTACAAACTACCAGAGATTGGCACAAGGAAAGATTTGCTGCAGCCATCTGATTTTCTCAGTGATCTCATTTGCCCTGGGGATCACCTTCTCAATATGACTTTAGACTCTTTAGTGGTATGACATATCAACAGAAAATCAATAGCAATAAAACTACAGTGAAGCAACCTTCACTGCTGAGAAATTAAGACAGAAAGTGAATCTCATGGATTTCACAATAATGATGAGAAATGACAAAAAACAACAGTGATGGTAAAAGGGCAAGAACAGCTATAGGGTCTCCATGGGTCGTCACTGCAAAACATTATTTCTGTATACATAGCCTTGATTTAGTGCTGGTTACATGAGGTCCACAGTTCCAGAGAAGCTAATAAGTCATTGCCTTGGATGACAGCCTTAGCACCTGTGCTCCATCAAACAGCAGAAGTCTTGTAAATTACCTAGAGAAGCAACTGGTGACCATACAGCATGCCTGCGAGAATCTCGCAAATCCCATTTCAACATACTAAATTTGTTTCATTTGCAGTATTATTAAAGCCCACATAAACACTTTATAGTACTATTTATCCTTTTGCCCTGATTACTGGGTTTTAGGCTCAAGTTAACATCACTTGTGCTAACAAAGATTCATTATTTCTGATTTTTGAAGTAGTCCCAGCGTGTCTTTGACAACAGTCTGGAACATCTACTAATTTCACAAGAAAAGCAATGGCCAGAGAGTGATGTTGTAGAAGACCATAGGCACTTCTATCTGAGGATATATGGATTGTTTATTTTCATGAGAGTGAAGTGACAGGAAAACTTTAAAAGTATTTGACTTGGTACTAGAAGCCTTTGGTCTTTTTCTTAGGAAAAATTGCACCGTATTTTCATGTTGATGAAATTGACTTAGAGTTGAACAGAAATATTAAATTACTTGTCATCATCAAGGAGAGAAATGCCACTGACATGACTAGACCTCTATTTATACCAGCAGGGAACAGTGTCACAGGGTCTTCACAGTATGCAGATGCATGTGAAACAAAGTAACTGCACGGGTTGCATCTCAAATTCCAGCCTGGATATGTTTAAGATGATTCTGAGATTTGCTGTTGCCAGCAAATGAAGTGAATTTACAAAGGTTTTAAAAAGTTTCAGAAGGGAGAAAACACGAAAGAAGTCTGCTTCAAATATTAAGAAATGCGAGTTAACTCGGTGGGTTTAAAAGCATTTGAAGTTGAAATCTAATACATATTGCACCTTTAAACAAATGAGAAAAAACCCACAAACCTATGCATATGAATTCCTGCAGAGGATACATGAATGGCCACTAGTAATAGAGAGAAATGCTGCACCAAAATTCTTGGTGTGTTGAAGACTTATTTCTGAGTTCTATTTAATACATTATATAGCATGACTTCACATGTGAGACAAATTTGGTAATTTTCTCCTTCTCTCCTTTGAAGACTAGACAAAAAAAATACATTATAAACCTCTGCCATAAGAGATCTTGCAGTAGAACAGAGCTCCAAGAACTCTTTTTTGAAAAAAGAAGGCAAATTCAAAGAAATGTGACTATCCACAGGGGAAGACAGAAGTCACATTCTATTCATTTCACAATCTTCAGCCACTACTGCAGAAATTGTCTCCCTTAGAGGCAGTCTTTACCTTTACATAAATACCAGCAGTGTTCTTTATGCCGAAGGTTTAAGCAATCATTCAGTTATCCTGAATTCATTCATGCCATGGAACCCACGAAAGATGACAAACAAGACTTAACTCAATCAAAAACTCTGCAGGAAGGCACCAGAGAACTGAGTTCAGTGCTTCTATTACTGAGAACTGCTGTAACGTTTTTTAACTGGGTAGAACCTCCTAAGTACCGAAGATACACCCATATACATACAACACTGCTCTAGACCAGGTACAGAACAACAGAAAAATGAGCAGTAAATTCAAGCTGTGGTCCATCAAGAACATGGTTGAAAGCTCCTGCTATATGACAGCAAGCTATAGTCCAGATTTATTAACTTTAGGTATCATCATCTACCAAGGATGTCACACCAAATCTGCAAGCGTCCAAAAATACTTTACTATGCCCATCAGTATTACATGATTCTTGGTTTCATCGTCAGTTGGTTTACATACATGAATGCGCTTCATCCAAACCCTGGCAATCTTCATAGCAGCCGCATTTTTGCGTGACAAAGAGTAAGTGGAAATGCATAACATCTGCATATGAAAGGCATGTAGGTTCTCCACATCTAATTTACCTAAGTAGTCACACTCTAGATTCTGAAACAAGCTAGAAAGCCATGAGACAGGGGAATTACCCAGGCTAAACATCTGACCAGAACAAGGCTCTGCCATCACCACCACTCTGCTCAGAAGCTGGTTTTCACCCTTCACCTAAAGGCCAGTTTTCCCAGCAGTGGACTACGCGTTGTGAGTGGTAACATACTACAGCCTTAATATAAGCGTGTCTTCTTAAAGTATCTCTCAACAAGTCAAATTTGATCAGATCTTCCCACTCACAGTAAATGATGGCAGCCACAATCAGCAGAGATTTAATACAAATGGAGAAAATCTGAATGCATGCTTTATAACTAAAAGCAATACAAATGGGTTTCATCTGCTGGAGTACACCAACAGGAGGTCATTATCCATGCAGTATCATGACATTATAGTAATGAGACTATAACGGGAACAACTTGTAAAAATGGTATAAAGATTGTCCACTCTCATTTTGGTCTATATTACTAAAAATATTTTCACTTAGTTTCTTATTTTCCTTTAGGATGTCACAGGTCTTAGGTTCAGAAGCTTAACGCTTCAAAGTCTCTGAAAACTGCAGATACACTGCAAAGAATCTGCAATCTTCATTTCAGACTGTATTAGCAGTCTGCCATTCTACTTGTGTAATTAATAGACCATTCTATTTGCTTCTCAACTTTCTGCTAAATGCTACAGGATACTCAATCTGACAAACAGATCCAGGGACTGAAAAGTGGAAGCTGAAAATACATTATTGAAGTGATTATTTTTTTCTGGTGGGTTTTTTTTTTTTTTTCCTGGGGTTGTGGGGTTTTTTTGTTTGGGGTTTTTTTTTTTTTCTTTTTTAACAGTAAGTATAATTATCACTTGGAATCAATGGTTCTAATACAAGAATTTGGAGTCAGAATCCTATTATCTGTGACCTCATATTAGACAAAATGTTGCTTGGTATTAACTTGAATCTTTTTTCAAAGTCATTTAAGGAAAAGCAATGTGAACCTCTGAGTATACAAGTTCTAGGCGATCTTAAACTTCATGTAAGCTAAACCTAAAGGTTATTGATTTAAAGTAACAGTTTTAAGGACTTCAGGAGAGGTCTCCATGAAATGAACATTTAGGTTGAAATTCATATTTCAGGACAAATCCATGTAATGTTTGTTTGGTTTTTAAAATGCAGATAGAATAATAAAGATGTCCCTCTACATGCTTTAAATTTAAATGTTACCATTCATTTCCATCTTTGAGAAAACCCCATAATCAATGCAAAAAAAAAATACAAAAAACCCAAACCTGTCTGTGATAGCTTTTTAGCAGTTCACACCAACAGTAAAAATTAAAGTCTTCCAAAGAAATCTAAAATATTTTTCTAATGCCTTAACCATGTATTTGAAAATATAGGGATGTCTTACTGCTCATGCAGTATTTAGCCATGGTATCAGCAGATTTGTGATTCCTCTATTTGACAAAAAGCCATGGATGAAATAGTGGTTAGATAAAATAGCAAACTTTGCAAGAACTCATAGATAGAGGAGGAGCAGCAGACAGATGCTACTTCAGTCATACCTGCTACAAAAAAGGCAATCTAGAACCACAGTATCACTATCACTGCCACACAGAGAGCTTGGTACAACTGCGCTTCAAGTTCTTTAACTCAGTAGGAAAGAAACATTGCCTGGAAGTAGCTTCTACAAGTGCTCAGCCTTTCCCATGCATGTTCCTACCAATCTTAGAAAGGTGTCAGGCTTCATTCTTCCTTCCTCTTCAAACAGATGCTGGGAATACCTGTCTTCCCTTTGGATATATACTAAAGGGTTGAGGAAAAGGACATTGTATCCCTACATTGCCAAGAACTGACTCTCCTCTCAAGCTTCCTTACAGGCTTTCACTGAAGCTCCAGCAGGAGATGTCACAGCTGTAGGGTACGGACCCCTTCCAGTTACTGATACCTGTGCTGGCCTCACTAGCACTACTTCCATGCAGTTGGTAGCTACAGCTGCCCACCACTCTCACCACTGAAGCCAAATGAGGGAAGCAAGACCTTAAAGCTAGTTTTCTGATGCTAGCCAGATGCATCCCTCATTCCCTCTCCCAGTAACCACTTCATACAAAGCTTCAGTGTGTGTATAACTTCAGAGGCCAAACATTAAATTTCTCTTGAATATGATGTCTTTTGATCCCCTGAGGCCTTTCACGCACGCTGAGGTTTAGGCACACAGGTAAAGTGGGAGCAGTGAAATTGTTCCATTACTGCCTACATTGTGTCTGCAAATAAATGGCTCCATGGTTCTCTTTTAACAAAGTCAGCGATGCATTTGCAAAAGGTTACACTATATTCTTTACACACAAAAAAAATCCCATTTAGATCGATCTAAAATGAACTTTCCTGCATTAGACTGCTAACTTGTAGAACATTCTGGCTGCAGCTTTTATCGATTCCACCCAATAGTATTTTGACAAACAAGTTTAACATTGAAACCAACAGTTGCAATTTGGCAGCCAAGAGTTTTCTCTTTCATTTTAATAATGTTTCCGCCAGCACTCACTGTTCTTGTTATTCAAGGTACAGCAGCCATAACTCATGTCTATGGGGCATTATTGTACGTATACTTCGGAGTAAAGAGGGCTCTTAGGATGTCTAATATGATGTCCTTTGCAATCTGTTACTAGCATATGAATCACCTTGCCGGTTAATCATACCATTATGAATGCTGAAGACATGAAAACCAAGAGGGATTGAAATGCGTATATTTCCAGATTAGGAAAAGCTATTTCAGAAATACAGCCAAGGCTAGCGATGATAGGGTTTGAACTGTGTTGGATTGGTGCGCAAAACGGAAAAATTTTAACCAGAAGGGCTTTTTGCCTTAGCTGCTTGTAATGATACTGGAAAAGAAAGGGAAAGAGCATGCAAACTCCCATCTTCTGCTAAAAACAGAGATGTAAAAGAAGGAATTCAGTGCATTTGGATGAAACCAAATACAATTAAAAAACAATAAATACATCAACCGCCTATTTACCTGCACTGTCATTTTAAGCTAAAAGAGGCTGATGCATTTAGTCAGAGTCATCATCAGTACTGCATAGCATCATTAATCTCTTGCTTGTTTATGCGTTAGTGTTCGCTTTACTTCCCTTACGTGTACTTTGCTGCCACCTCCAGGACGCTGCGGTTATGAGACTGGAAGTTTAAAAATACCCTGTAATCAACTGAAAGCTACTTTGCTCTGAGGTGCAATATTTCAAATTGTAAGCATGGCTTTAGTTTCACTCAAAAAAAAAGTCACCGAAAAATCTGTTTGCAGACACCATTCACAAGCGTGGGTGCCATGATGGCTTGCAGATGCAAAAGCTGCAGGCTGCTCGTTAGAAAAATAAAATGGTGCTTTAAAATAATAGCCTATTTAACATAATGCTAAATTACAGAGAAAACCCTATAAAAAGATATTTATGGCATACAACCATTCCGAGTGAGTCTTTTGTGATTGTTATTCCACCTAATTCCAGCAAAAGAAAGAGTAAACAGACACTTCTTAAATGGAAGTATTTTACAGGGTGGAAAATTTTTTTTTCCCCTCTTTTTTTTTTCTTATCATTCAAGGCACACTGTGAGTCCCTTAGCAGGGGCAAAAATTGCAGTGGAAAAAAAAAGCTTCAAAAGTCTGTAGAATGAGAAGGCACTAGTGTTATCTTTCTTCCTCTTTTACTAACAAGAAGATCAAGTTCAAGTGGATGGAGTATCAGGTGTCATTAAGGAATTCATTTTTCCAAAAACTCTAATGAGGTGTTAAGTCTCTCAGCGCACAGTTGTACACAATGGACTATAGAAAATATGTCCTAAAATTAAGACCAACATTAGACTAGAGCAAAATTGTTTAGGATGCTATACAACTAGTAATATCTACTTAATACATGTCAAGTATGACAGCAATTTTTTTCCTCTCATATAAATCTTTTCATCACTCATCTTTTCTGTTACTTTCCCTTGGATATTTCCTGACATTGTAGCAATGTATTCATTCTATACTGTACTCTACTCTCTCAACTGCATACCCAGGCACCTTCACTTGGCCACAATCCCAAACCTACCCCCACTTTGATCATACACTGGTGAGATTTCCATGCTGCTGTATCCAAACATCAAGCCATTTCCACAACATACCACTTGCCTCTTCTACACTCACTTTCAATGGTCCCTTGTTTGCCTAGCCACCTTTTGGGTCCTTCACACAATACTGTAGTCTTCATTAGCTAAAAGAATTTGACCTGTGCCAAGCCAGTGTCCTAACTGGCTATAACATAATATTTATTAAATCCTGATATATCTCATTATCATCCTTTGAAAAGGATTCAGAACTTGCTAAGACTAACAGTATGTTCTGGCTGGAGACATATTATAAGCTCTTTTTTTGTTGCTGTATTTCCAAAAACATAAGATCTTGAAGTCATACTTTACAACAGTGAAGGAAAGCTCACCAAAGAGACGCTACTAGATTACTTTTAAAAAGTAAGTTCTGGTGAAAACTAGGTCATATCCTACTAGGACTTTCATTTTTATTAAGAATCTTCCTATCTCAAAAGTATAGCATGCAGCATAGTTCCATTGTCAAGGACCTACATTCCAGAGTTTTCAGTCTCTGATTAACTGTAACAGGCAAACAAACATCTCACACACCATGCCAGAAATGGTCTGTACCATTGGATTAGGTGTTGCCACACTCCTGTACAGAAGATAAGCATAAGTACTGTTATCACAGAATCCACAAAACAAGTTGAATTATGTTTAAGCAAGGTCTTTAATCTGTTACATTTTTTGCAGAGTTTATCCTACTGGCAAGCATTTATGTACAGATCATGTAGATGGCAAGCTACAATGCAAACACATACAAACATCTTCCCATGATATAGTTGCAGTGCTTTGCCAAAAATAATTCCAAATTACTTATACAGGGTAAGTTATTTGGTTCAGTTTTAATTTTTATTCTTGCAGTTATTTAAATAAGACTGAAGTTGCTAAAGATGAGGTGTGTGTTCATCGGGTTCTTCTAAAATCACTTGGCAATAATCTTGCCAGAAAGCGTGGAAGGCATAGTAATACAAGTTTCATTGATTTCCTGCACTGAGATCATTATAAATGTATCAGAGCCATAAAAATGCTTAGAACAGGTGCTCACTGTGTTTACAGCAACACTGAACTACACTTACCTTTCAGAATTCAAAAGGCTCAATTACTTTTCCTCTATTTGAGACAGAATTCACTCGGCTTTTCAATCTGATCAGAAGTGGAAATAATTATTAATTTGTACACAGCTAGTGTGATATTTCCTTATAGTTGAAGAGCGTAGTTTGAGAGGAAGACAACAAAAACTTCAGTAGAATGTTTGCATGTAACTCAATAAAATTTGACCTGCAATCCAGAAAACAGCGCATTACATGTCAATATTTCAGACTACTTCAGAACTACTAAATAAATTATTCCAAAATAAAAGCATTGCACTCAGAGTAAGGACTCAGCTGCCTGGAAAATTCATCCACAGTAGTCTGAATTGAAATTGTCAACTATTCTGAGACCTTGGACTGACATGATCATTTCCTGAAAATCCCTTTAAAAAGACATCGTAACAGAGGCTCTTTTTGATATCAGCCATCCTGAAGAACTAAAATTTAACGTAAATTTATTTTGTTCTAAGGGAAATCTGATGTAATTCACAGCATATCAGCACCTCATCAACATGGCATACTTGTGGTTATTATTTGGAGAAGCGTGTAAGTGTCTGCTAAAACAAAGTCAATCACTCTTTTTCCTCTGTTTTTTTTCTTTGCTTTTTACATGCTCTGTAAATCCTAGGATTTACTTTTTAAAAAACGTCTGTAATCCAAGGAAAGCTAAAAATTCAAGTGAAAATGGTAAACAAACGGAGAATTCATGAGAAGATACAATTTTCTGTCATTCACACCAACTTCTTTCTTATATAGAACAGAAATATAAGGGTTGTGTAGCCTCTATATCTGAAATTAGGTTTTAAAACATGTTTCTAGAACACATTAACAACCCCATTACTGCTATAATACTTGACATTTTTTCATAGCAGAAAGCTGGATCACATTTTTCTCACTATTGTTAGCCTGCTATAGCTCCATGTAAACACAATCTCAATTAGATGTTCATCACATACACACTTCTGCTGTCAATATTCACTACAGTTCTTCACCAGAAGCCATTCAATATGACCTACACACTCTATTTTCTAACTGACAGGTCATGCATCAGCCACATGCTGTTTATTTATTAGCTTCATTGATTTAACTGCTTTCTTATGCTTTCACTTGCATATCCAGGAGGGGGATGAAATTAGCACAGGCCCCACAACACAGAAACAATGAACTACTCAAAGCAAACACACCATGAGGTGAGTGTCCATATCTCAAAGAGCAAGAGAAAATTAAATACTGTAAGTATATCAAGCTGCTTTTGCCATCATGATTAAAGGTTAACAAGCTTTCAGGCGTATACGCCCCGAAAAAAGTTCAAACACTCCACTTACTGATATGCAGTATCATCAATGTCTTCTTTTCAGCTAAGACATCTCATTTTTTAAAATACAAAAATGCAATTTTTTTAATCATTTACACTGCTGTTGTGACAGCTAATACAGATTGGAGAAAGAGTTCAAGTCTCCAGTGTCCAGAATGAATCACAATTTCTGACACCTTTAAATCAGACAGAATTAAGCCTCTTCTTCCTCACATGAGAATGAGTGGAAACAGTATTGCTTCATGCTAAAAGGAGGATTTAATGCTCCTGTAGCCTTGTTTTATAGTCTCCACGAGATTGCAGCAACTACAAAAAACTCAAGAAGGTGTAATTTATAATTTCACCCCACAACAGCAAAAGGGGTCAGATTCTCTGTATTCTCTGAACATAAGCATAGAATTCATGACAAAGAACACAAGAAAAAAATTCTGATCAAGATGAGCCACAAAGGAAAAAATTAAATTAGTGACCACTGTGGACATAGTGCTACTGCTATTTCAGGCTAAATCTTATCGAGATGAGAGTGCCAAGACAGTCCCATTTAAACTAATTTAGCATAAAATACCACTCAATACGATGGTGGCAATGTCTAGTCTCAACTGTCTCCTGCAATTTACTTTCAATCTATAACGTTCCTCACCTTCTGCGCAATTTCATGGCAGAAAAATAATTCTTTATAAAGTCTACTTTAAAACAGTGTTTCTGGTTACAGACCATTAGTTGTAAAGACACTGAAGTGCCTTAGTGCTTCTATTCAAATGTAAATATTTTTGATTTTTAGCATCTTACTATTCAAAGCAAAGCAAGTTATTAATTTACCACACTTTCTTTATTCAGCACACTTCGAATAATATTTACAGTCAACATTTTATTTTTTCAAGGAAGGTAATTTTTCTCTTAGTTAAATAATCTTTGTCTTTCAAATATTGCTATCGCTATTGCTACTAAATACCACGGCATTTTTCAGAAATGATAACAACTCCAGGAAAAGGTAAAATATTTCAATTACAAAAAATTATTTAGAATTGTTACTGTAAATAATAAATTAGGCAGTTTATAACTGCTGTGCCTCAGGAGGAACTGAAGGCAGGATCTCTGAAATAATTATTTCCTTGTTACTTTTTTTCTCTAGAACTTTATCAGTAACGGGTTAGTTCGTCCCAGTTCCCACCCCTTCCCCATATCCACCCTCCCCAAAATGAGTACAGCAAAGGCTAAAATTTAAGTGCTGGTCATTCCCCATTTCTCTCAACTCACCTTGTTCAGCCAAAGCAGAGACACAACAGACAGCACGAAAGGGGCAGCAGAGGAAAAACAATCATGCAGAAGAGTGCACTGAAGATCACTTGCCCACTTACTTGCAGGCATTCTGGCCCTCAGCAACCATGGAAGTCAATGCTGAATATTCCAGTAAGATCATGCTGTTTGAGTAAACAATTCTGTATAACCTTTAGCTGATAGAAAATGATGCAGTATTCTATTATCTACACTGACAAGTGATTTATTGGTATACTTTTTATTCCTCAAAACAGTTTCAGATATTACACTTCTCCACAATCATACTGAATTCCTAACGCTATGTGCCATTCTACATCTGAACAGCAGTGCTAGAGATCCTTAACTGTTAATGATATGTTAGAGTAGTCGATTCTTTTCCCCAATACATGATTTCTTACGAATATTTTTTACAGCTACTTTACTACAGTGTTTGAAGGCTAATCTCAAAGTCCTAATATTTTTCATAGCAGATTTTTTACTTGTCTCTTGTCCCCCCCTCCAAGATTGCGCACCAAGGAGATAGGAATACTTCTCTATCAGTATTTTGTTTCACTACCATGCAGCTCAGCATATTTTACACCAAAGCATCTCAGATGGTCTCTAGGTTGCTAGCAAGCTGAATACAAGTAACCAATATCAAAGATTCAAGATCATTCCAACCTATTTCCCAGTCATTTTTGAAAGGATCAAAGGCTGATTTTTCAGAAGTACTCAGCAATTCCCCTCCCGTTGTATTCCAAAAAGTCTAATGATTTGCATAGAAATAATTAGTGAAGGGACAAGTATTTAAAGTCCAAGTACTGTTAGTGCACTGGACAAGTTGTACAGCCCAGAATCATTCTGCTCTCGCAGATATCAAAGGCTTTTTTCTACCTTAACTGCAGTTAAAAAATAATCTGATACATAATAAAAAAAACCTAAATGTATTTCAAAACAGAATTCAAGAACTGAACTACTGTCATGGGAAGTTTCAAATATTAACAAGAGAAAACCAATTCCAAAGTACAAAATAACATAACCTGTTTTCCCTCAAAAGTTATGATATCTACTGAATATCTGTGCATTTGTGCTTCATATTCACATCTAGGTAGTCATGAATGGAATATACATGGCTTGAGCCCCAGCCTCTCAGTAAATTAGCTACTAAGTTGAAGTGGAAACACTAAAATTCACAGTTGATTCTTTCAACAGTAGTCAGAGACAATTTCCTCAAGCTTCCAGTAGTAACCTGAAGTGTAAAGTTACCAAAGTCACTTCTGTAGTGTTTAAGAACCTTCTTCTTACTTTAATACTACTTGCATGACCAGTAGCACAACTGTCTCTACAGAAAAGACATATTTAAGTAAGGCTGCTCAGTGCCAGGTATTAAAAAGGATAATCCTATATTACTAGGTTAATGCAGTGTCTCTTTCACTACTTTTAATTTATATCTCCTAGTTTACATTCAGATTTGCCTGTACCTGTTCAATCACACTACTTCTCATTCTGTAAGACAGCCTGTAGGTACTTCATTCAACTTCCTTAATACACAGCATGGTCTCTCTTCTTTCATCTACTCTGAGCCTAGAAAAAAAAAACTAGTACAGATAAATGGTGCAGTATCTAAAAAAAATATTTTAAAAAATTTAAAAAAAATGTAAGAACATCACTGAAAGCTCTATTATCATCATTATTACTCCTTATGCTTCTGCCTTCCAAGTCTTTTCTATTCCCTTCCCACTTCAGGGGAAAATAACGGACCTTTCACCACACCCTTTTCCAGTCCAGCCTCCTATTTATCAACCCTTATAGTCAGGTTGCTCCCAGAATTGGGAACACACAGGAAACAGTATCCTGCTTTCAGAGTCGCAACTCCCTCTTCAGCTCCAGAGCAGAGTTTCTGCCCGCTACTTCTTGTACGTCTCATACAAAAAAGTGAGGAGGGGAAAAAAAAAAAAAGATCCAAACATAACCAAAACCCACACCTCACCACCGATTTTTTTAAAAAAAAAAGAGAAAAAAATGCTAGATAACACCAAAAAGTTAGATAACCATCAAGCACAATTCCCTTTGCACTGCACTACATACCTTAAAAAAAGGTAATATCTGAAGAGTTTTTAAAGACAAATTTTGGTATTTCAGAATATTTCCATTCTTGAGGCATGCTATTAAAGGAAACTGAAGTTTCATTTTACCTAAGTAAGCTCTCAAATATTTCTGAAAAAAACCACAACCTATAAAAAAAGTGAACCCTTCGAATCTCCAGTCCACCAAAAGTATCACAACATTGTGCAGTTGTGGGAAACAAGCTCCCCATGAACTAGAAATCTCATTTCTTGCTTGGCTTTGCTCACTGATTCCATACGAACTCTGTTCTTCTGCACTGCAGGAGTCAGCCAGTGTTACAAGTCCCGAGCCTTTGCTGATCATACCTAGAGGTCTCAATTTCTTTTTATAAAACCTGTGGAACATTCCAATAAAGCTTCTGAATCAGGTTTTGCCTTGGCCTGGATAATTCACATGACTGCATCACAAGTCATTTTTGCATTAAGCAAGGCATGTAGCCTTTATTGTTTGTGAACTGTTTCTAGAATTTAAGTACAGTCAGCTTGTTCACATAGCCTTCAGAAAATTCAAGGTATAGGACAAGTTACATAACTTTCTTTAAAAAAAGGTAAAACACAAGAAGGAATAATCTAATCAGAAAGAGTAAATACGTCAAAAAAAGTTTGGGTTTTATTTTCTAACCTTTTTTTTTTTAAACAAAAGGTATATGCATAGAGTGATTAATTTTCAAAGAAAGATAAAAATTTGTTGGTGGTACAGTAATAGTTATGTATGAACCAGTTACAGCCCAGAAAGTAATTATAGGTGCATTTATACTTAAAAATAATGCTGCACATTAATTTTGGGTAATCATTCTCACAAGTCTCTCAAAACTACCTCATACATTCTGTCAAACTTAGTGCGAAGCTCATGAGATCTCAACTTTTTGTATTCTAACCTAATAGAAGGCAAAGTTATGAAATTAAGAGACAGCTTGATGATTCCCAAGGTCCCCCTAAGGAAAAGCAAGTTATTTTGCTGCTGAGGTCCACAGCAGCATGCCAAACAGTGTTTATGAACTTGGATACCCTTCCTAAAAATGCAGGTTTGCAGTTAATGAGCCATTGATATACATACTTCAGAGATGCATAAAATTAGGACTGAAGTAGACTGCTGACCTAATAAACTTTTCATTAGAACTTTTTCAGCTATCGTTTTTACTGAAGTCATAATGAAATTAAGACCTAGGGAAGGCTCACCAATTTCAAGGAATCATCCTACTCCATTCCACAATGAACCCACTGACTTCAGCAGGATAACTCACACTACCAAAGCATGAATTCAGGCTCTGTGCTTGACAACAGCCTGCGTAGGCATTGAGATAGAAACACTGCTTCACCCTCTGCACCCAGGGTTACAGCATGTTAGTCGGGAACACAAGGGACTTGACAATAACGTTGCTCATTACACAAAAGATCCGTGCAGCAAAAGACTGGCCTTGGATTGACAGATATTTTCAAGGATATCATGTTGGTATTTTTCATGAGCACTAAATTCAGTGAAATGGAATGGGGTTTATTAGATTAATTGGTAATTATTACATTAGCAGTGGAGTGATGATAGTCCCCGGGAGTCTTGCCTTCAAGACCCTAATAAAGGGTTTAACTAGAATCTAGATTAGCATGAGCTTGCAAATACAGTAAGTTTACTGATAATAAAATAAGCACAAATATTTATTTTCTTACCAAATATATTTGCAGGACTTCCTGAGAAAGAGGACATTATGTAAAGGAGCACTAAGAGGAAAATTAAGTCTTTTGGTGAATTAAAGACAACTACACATTGCTTCCAACAAATACTCTTTTTTTAATCTTTTTCATCGGTATACACACAACCAGTTGATGGCACAAACCTACCAAGCAACTACCGAGTTGGTGTAGGAGTTTAAGATGTTATAACATTATAAGTTATTTTCTCACTTAAGAATGACCAACAATAAATCAAAATTCCTTAATTTTGAGTCATTATAAACGCATTTCATTCCATTGTAAAAGAACCATCATTACTTACCATGACCTAACGAATATGGTAAATCACTAAGAATAATGGCATCTATTTGCCTGTAATTTTTCTGGGAAAGAAGCGAGAAACGTACATCCCTGATCAGAGAGATGTCTCATATTCAAAGTACATGCAACAGCTCTGCACATATGAAAACTCTGAGGAGGACAAATGAATTCAAACTAAGAGTTTTGGATGTCTATAAAGTCTGGCTTGACTTAAGTATCTTCTATGCTACTCAGGTTCAACTCATCTAATAAACTCAACAGCTTAAAGCTTAAATGATTAAAGAAAGGACATGTAGTAAGAAAAAGACATATTAAAAGTAAAATCCACGCTCAGATGTAGCCATGTTAAAAAATAGAAAAATTGTAATGAGCCCTATGCTTAGCAGAGAGCATTGTGCAGTTAATTTAAGTAATGAACCTTTCATGTGAAATGATGTAGTGTCACAACTCATTTGCATCCCACTTAAAGCGTAATTAAGTTTCCCTGACAGCATGGCTTATGGCTGAAAGAACAGACCTGGCTGCTAAATTAATCCAGAATCCCTCTAGTTAATAACAGTCTGCAAAGAAAACTTAACACACTTCCATTTAAAGTTCCAAAACTTACATTTAAAGTGGCACTGTAAGGAATTTCAGAGAATGTTTTTGAAGACTTGAAGCCACACTCAATTGCACAGCAGATGAAGATACATGTACTGAATCCAAGACAAGGGTTGACCCAAACCACAGTACACAAGATAATGCAACATGTCTAAATACCTTTCCATGTTTTGGTACTCTCAGAAAACTGAACCTATGTGTTGCAGAAACTCCATCACCAGCGGAATACTCTCAACAGCAGAAACAAATGAAAGGTCACCGTGAAAAGGCACTCCTAGCTACTGCAAGAGATATGATTATCAGCTGGCTGATTACTTGCGATAATACCAATGTCTGATTTTTTGGTAGAACAGTAACATCAGCAGTCCTCAGTAACATGCACCAGTTGTTTCGGTTTTAATTGAAAGAAAACCTATGATTAACCTTTCTTTTCAACCACCTATAAAATCCACGCTCGAAAAAAGAGTTACTAAAAATATTATAGAAGGATTGTCCATATAAAGCAGTCATGCTTTTATTTTTGGGGGTAACATTTTCTGTTTTATGAATCAGTTTATTCTTTACTGAGTTTCAGCTTAAAGGTTCTATTTAGAGCAAAGAAAGGTGAAACACTCCAGAATACATAAATTCTGTAAAAACCACATGGATCTAAGAAAAGTTAACTCATTACCATGAACCACAACTTATAGACTGTCTAGAATAAAGAGTTCATTAACACTGTCAACTTATTTACTGTTATATTCCTGCATTTATTTTACAAATAGTGAGGAACCTATGCAGTCTCTCCATTATTCTGAAAATCTCATTAGAAAGAATTCTATTTCTGTCACTGGAAAGAATCCAATTTTAACAGCTCCACAAGATCATCCCCAAGAGTCACTCTGAAATACACTACGTGAAAATTTGCAAAGTCAGAGTCTGGATCCAAAAGGAACAGGTACACGGTGGCTATAATTAAAATGAAACTATTACAAAGGGCTTATTCCTTCCCTACAAGAGGATTAGTTACAACAGCTTTTGTGACTACCAAGTAAGACTAACTGAAAAACAAAAATCATGTTTTGCAAAGTGTTTTCACGTTCTGAAAAACAATTTTAC
Source organism: Psophia crepitans (assembly GCA_013399095.1). Classification (NCBI taxonomy): domain Eukaryota; kingdom Metazoa; phylum Chordata; class Aves; order Gruiformes; family Psophiidae; genus Psophia; species Psophia crepitans. The sequence goes on from VWZZ01000012.1 coordinate 199,654, forward strand.
TCTACAGTTGAAGAAAATGATAGCTGGTAGCCATTATTTTTTGTATAACTGTTCCAACTAGTCACAAAACCGACGGATTTACAGCTGGTGGTAACAGAACATGAAGAACAAAGTCTCTCTGAATTTGAGAGATTAAGCTATAACTTTAGAATACGAATACCATCAATACTTAGAAGATTGGTCAAAATAACTTCAAATATTTTCAGTTAAGGGGATGCTTTAGGAAATCACATTGTGCCCAGAAAGAGACATTTAAAGCAACTTCACAGTCATAATTCATAACGATCAATGCAAAACCTAAGTAGTACTTGAAGTGTAGCCCCTTAGATGATGGAACTTACTCATTTGCCTGCATGTGACTTTCAAATAAGATGACACAATTATAGTGATCTGGACCAGATGTTTGTTTTCAAGTAGGTTCAGTCATTACTTGACTGTAGCAACTGATTTATCTATATCCACAATAATAAGGCAGCTGGTTCTCAGATCTCTCCCAGATTCAATTTTTGAGTTAACATTTTTAAATACACCAAATGGTAACTAATGGAGAAAATAAAGAACAGAAAAACAGCGCGTAAATGTTATGAGTTCCACTAATAATTGACACTTAAAAATTAAATTCCCTTAGATGTGATGAAACCGTAATTCATAGTCTCTAGCTTTCATACGGAGCCACTTGCAACACGTTACCTTCAGGCCACATATGTATCTCATCAGATACAACTGTGTCTTGGCCACGTTTCAGTTTTGCTTTAAATGCAGCAAGGTTTTGAGTTGGTTTTGCAAGTAATTATCGAGACTTTATTGGCATTAACTGAAACAGTATTGTATAATAACAATTGAACAGTAATACTGTATGATATTCAGAATATGAATGTTATTATAGTCCCACCAATCAGGTAGTTAGATATCGGAATCCTAAATTTTTTTAAGCAGCAAATAAATACTCTTTTTTGGCAGGGACAGAGCAATTTCCAATTCCTTTGCTGCAATAGGGAACAGGAAAACATTCTCTAACAGAGTTAGAGACAACCTAGGGTCCTTCAGGTAAAGTTTTTTAGCCAGAAAATTCTGACATACTACAGAAACACCAAGCCTGAAATGAAGGAAAAGCTGCTACAATAGGTTGTGGTGTTTGGTTTTTTTCCTCTTTAACAACAGCCTACTTAAGTTCTGAAATCAGGGCCACTGGGCACTATAAATCATCCCTGGAGCTTTGAAATCAATGTGTGTCTGCACGGAAGGAATACAGGTGAATATTTTCTCCGCAACTTGTTTGCATGTAGCTGTTACATTTCCTCTGGAACGTTCATTCCTTGTAATTGTATGCAAATAATCAACTTACATAGGATTCTCATTAGCTGAAAAGCCTCATTGCAGATGACAGTCCAGATGACATTCCATTCTGGATTCAATCCAAAACCCATTAACGTCAAAAGGAAAAAAACTTATTTCCAGACTTCAGTGGCCTCAGAGCCCAATCTTGCTTTATGGGCAAAAAGATACTGTTCATACTCACAAATCAGGCTCCTGACCCAGCTCAATTTCTCCTTAAGTATTGGATAAAATGCACATATATTTTCTATCATATATCCGTGGATAACATGGAATTCGTTATTCTCAGGTAGCAAATACTTTCACTGAATAAATGACACACCATTCCAACTGCTTCAGCTTATATCCACTTTTTATAGCACATCAATCCCTTTCCAGGGCATTTAAAAGGAAGTAATTAAGATTTCAGCCTCATTTGTACTGTGATATTGGCAAAGTACTTTGAGCTAAAGCATTTCCAAACACCAAAAATATTTTCTGTACCTACATTATTCAGACAAGGATCTCCAAGTTTCTTTACTATTTCATAAAGATTTAAAGATTATCCAACTGATTCTCCAACAAAAGTTTCAACATAAATTTAAGAAATACAGATTACCTACGGAAAAGCCCTATTGAACGTTATCACTGCAAGCATTAAAGTGCACATTGAAATAGACACTGATTTTGATTACTTTGTAGTTTTTAATAGTATTCTTTCTTTAAACTGCCATACCAATAGTATACTTAAAGATACGTTATGTTTTTGTCAAAGAGATCAAACACCACTAAATTAACTGAGTAGTAATTCCTGCCAGTCACAACAGATTGCTCAGAACATCTTCCAAGCTAGTGCCATTCCTATATACTTCCTCCTCTGCCATTTGAGATTCCACAAGGGGAGTGACAACACAAGAACTTTTCTCATGCTTGCCATTAAAATAGTTGTGGCAACTTAAAAAGTTCCTTAACTGAGAAAATTATCATTAAAGTATTTTTCAGCTGTTTTAATACAACTGGGCAATGGAAAATGTAATAGCAGTCGGGACTACACATCCAGCTGAATCTAGCTGCTGTGTTTTATACACAAAAGTCTGTGAACAAATACGGATCAGCATTTGACAGAAACAGATTTACAGGTGCTATTAAATGGAGCCCCATATTATCTTACAAGTTACAGTGAAATTAATTCCTACACAGTTCTGTTACCTGTACATGCCAGTAACCAGTACTTCATACAGTCTACGCATAAACTGAAGAGTGCAGGCCTTCTATTAATGTGCTCAGTGGTACCACCAGATTTTTTACTTTTAATTTCAACTTGAAATTTTCAATTTGAAAGCCACCATTTTTTCAGCTCAGCATTGATTTAAAAGTATAAATTAGTTTCTGTGTATTAATCTTATTAAAAAGTGTGTACTGACATTTTGGATTAAGACAACAATGTTTAAACCACTACCATGATGAAGGATAACTGCTTTTCATGTTAAATTCACTCTTACCATGGACAGTACCAATAAAGGTACTACCTTTTTCCTTTACAGCTTTTCCAAGGACTCATTCAAAATAAAAGGACAATCATGAAGCTGTCCAATCATGTTTTCTAACTACAGATAAATATAAAAAAATTCAGATAAATCAGAAAAATTACTCTTTTCTTTGGCCTTGGTTACTGCACGAGTATGTGTTACAATACCTGTAACAACATAAGTGCTACCCATTAGGACAGAAAGTGATGGATGACAAAGAATATTTACGTGCCTTTCAGACCAGCAGGCTCCAATTTTATTTATGTTGCATGTTTGCATACAAATAAGATGCTTCAAATATGTGTGAGTACCTCCACATAATCTAGGGTCGAGAGATATAGAAAAAATATTTAGATGCAATCAAACACTGAGTTGGAAAAGGCAAAGATCACCTACAGAAGTCTAGAAGTATACTTTTGCCTTCTCACAGATTTTGTGTCCCCACTTGCTTCATTATATCTTTTGCAGAGAGTAGGTCCCTGGATGAAACAAGTTTACCTAGTTTATTGCCAGAAATTTTACTTCTGAAGACTATTCTTCTGCCACAATACTGCATCTGACCCTATCAACTGTGGCTGCATATCTTGTATTTCTAAGATGTGACAATTCAAAAAAAAAACAAAAACAAACACCCCACAAGAAAACAGTGTCTCCTCCATTTGCAAGAAGAACATACCAAAGTCAGCCAAACTGGCATTTTCAGAAAAATTTTGTTTTGGGCCTGACCAGATGGCTGAGTAGACTACAACATGAATTCCAACCCCTACTGGTAATTCAGTCCATCATGAAGGGAACTGTTGCTTATATTCCAAATATCAGACAAGAATGGCATAGCAAGCTTCAGATGAGCCTGAGATAACAAAATTGTAACTAATTCACCTGTCCAACCGAACACAAGACCTTCTGTTATATTGCAACAGAAAGCATAAAGTTAGTAACTCACCTTGGGATAGTCACCGTGACAAATCCTTAGGTCAGCAACAGCAGCAGCGGTGTATTTGTACTAACAGCAGTGGCATTTAAAAACAAAACAAACAAAAAACCCCCACCAACCAACCAAACTTGGGAAAGGAGCAATCGCTGCTTATGTACAAGAAACATTTTGATCACTCATTGGGTTTGCATGGCAAGATGATTTGGTTTTATTTCTCATTATCCTACTCTGATTTGATTGGTAATAACTTAAATTAATTTTTCCCGACATCAGGTCTGTTTTGCCCATGACAGTAATTGGTGAATGATCTCTCCCTGTCTTTATCACGACCTAGAAGCCTTTTGCTTTATTTTCTCTCTCCTACCCAGCTGAGGAGGGCAGTGATAGCTTTGGGGGCACCTGGTGTCCAGCCTGGGTCAACCCACCAGTCTTACAGGGTGAAATCTCATGAGCTTTGTCATTTAATTCAAAAGGAGCCAGATTAAAACCTTAAAAGTATAATGACAGACTATGACCAACTAAAGTTTCTGCAGTTTTGATGACACAGTCTAACCATTTTCACAACATCTGTCTTAAATTCATACCCTCCATTAAAGCACACAGTCTAAAAGTTTTTACACTTTACAGAAATCCTATGACTAAAAGCATTAAATGTGCAGTTAATGGAAAGCGTGAGCTATTGAAAAAATTTATTTGTATTCTGCACAATGTGTTAAAGTGAGGCTGGACTTTTTGATAATTAATAGGAAAAAAAAAACCAAACCCATAGCTTTGGTCTTCATAGAGTGTCCATAAAGCTTAAGTATAAACTTAACTATGAAGACATATCCATAGAACAGTTTTCTGATTAACTGGATGACCTGAGCCAATTTACAAAGGATACGTAGCTATCCTGTCATTTCTCAAAGTGCATTACTTCAATGATTTATTTTAGAACACCAAAAAAAAAAAAATTAAGGGAAATATACAGGTTTTCGTAACCAGAAGTAAAAAAAAAAGTCATAAAAGGGAAGATGGTAAAAAGAGCAGGGATTGTCAATTTACAAACCTCTCTAACTGAAAAACTGGGAAAAATAAGAAAAGAAATTAGAGAAATTGATTTTACCATGATGGTTTTCATCTATTTTTATATCATTAACAAACTACTTTCATTTAACCTTGAAGATACTATACTTTATATGAAAGCCTAGTAAGTGAAATAGTTGGCAAGGTGTCTGTTATTAAAAAATCAGAAGTATTTTACATATTCCCAGATCATGTTATATCATTCTTAAACACAGTTACTCTTAAAAATAGCTCAGACAACTCCTTTTCCACTTAAAACAGAGCACCATGTATAAGGAATAATTTCTTGATTTTAGAGTCTTTTGTCTAGTGCTGTTATATATAAAATAATTCAGAAAAATATTCCTAAACGCCAGATTTAAAAAAAAACCCTCAATTCTTACTAGATACCTCAACTGACTAACCAAATCTGTTTTAAAAGTGACCTACCAATGAAAATATTTTAGGCCTAATTTTCTTCGTCTAGAAATTCTTTTTAATGTGGAAAAAGTACATATGTGGACAGAAGGGTTGACACACAAATATGAAATCACGTGCTTTTATTTTTCTACCATTAACACTGGAATACTAGAGTATCTTTTCAACCTGTTTATTCACAGCTCAACATTGTGATACTTTAGTGTCTGGATGAAAACATGTAACCATCAACTTTCTACTTACTGGCCAAGAAGTTAGAACAGCAAATTATTAGGAACCACTCTCATCACTGTGGCTAGCAAGGAGAAAGGATAAGGGTTCCATTTCCTTCTGTGAATTTTCAGCAAGGCACAATTTAATCCCAATTCTCATGCAAGATTTACAGAGAAATGCTGTATTTACAGAAATAAGCCTGAAGTCAGTGTCATTGTACTCAATTGGCTGTATTCAACTTATTTATAATTCAATTCTTGTCACCTATTAATGGATGATTTTGTCAGTACTTTGGGAAATTTACAAGCTGTTGTCCTGAACAGAACACACTTCCCATGTTTCTAAGCACTTTGTTTCTAAGCACTGAACACATCCAGAACTCTCTTAAGACTTCATCATTCATTGTTTTCTCCATGTAAATAACTACCCTTTTTCCCAAATTTATACTGGAAAATTATAGCAGAGGGGAGCATTGTCCACAGAAAACTTTCTCTATCAGGTTAATTCAGTAAAAGGTCAAGAATGCAGTCTGGTTTTATTGTGTAAATTAAAGGGAAATGCAGTTCCTAATTAACTAGGCTATGAGGACACTGAAGAAAAAAAATGTGGATTGTGTCTTTCCAAAAATCTGACCTTTCTGAAGTTATTTTCCCTGAAAATTCTCTGATCTCATTGATAAAAATAAAAAGTCTTTTAACTCTTACGAAATAAAAATAATAATGCCAAGAAATGAAACAAGAAAGTTTCAGATCGCATTTTGTTATCCCTCCACTACTCACTGCAAAGTAGTCTCCTCAGGAGGGGATTCCTCTATATTCAGTGAAACAAAATCACCTGAAAATAGAATTTCAACTATAATGTTAAAACACACTCAGAGTCACCATTCATTAAATACTGCATTAAACTTCATATATAACCTTTTTCATCCAGCAACTTGGCTGATCTATCCTTATTTTCCATCAATAACAGAAACCACAGGCATCCGTAGTCATGTAAAAGATGTCTTTTGTCCTGATGCAAATGACTGCAGTAATTACCAGTCCAAATTAAAATGGTATCCAAATTCAAATTGTGCACAGACACACCGAGCATAGATCAAAACTTCTTCAGCTAACTTTTTTGCTCCATCAGAAATTAATTACAGAACAGGGAAATTTAAGGACCAGATGTTTGTATTCATTTTATTAATTGCTCATCATACTGTATATAACTTGTGAAGAAGTATACACACAAATTTTAAGTCAAGTGAAGTTTCAGCAATCGACTTCACATCAGTGCAGTGTCTGTTACAGAAAACCTGTAGCTTTACTTACTCAAAACTGAAGTGATTTATATAAATTCTTACTGACAAGACTATTCAAGGCATTTTAACCCTGGAGGTTTTGCAATGGTCGTATTGTTCAACAGCTACATGAACTTTGTCTCGTTTCCCAGAAGTGAAGCTTATGTGGTAGCACTACTTGTGTATCTGTCCTGTTCTAATTACTTTTGAATCCATGCAGCGACCTCATCTAAAATAGGAGGTGGAGGGGGAACAATAAATATGCTTTCACAATTTTTGTGGTGAAAAAGACAGTGAATAGGTAGAACGAGGTTCAAGTTACTGCCCCGTAAAGGAAACGGGGGTACAATTTTCAGTCATTTCCATTGTGTATAATAAGCAGTTGCTAGTTGATCAGCTGATGCATGTACTCAGCATAGCAAGCAGACTGCCCACCCATCCCAGTAGTAAGTAAGTAGCTCCAGGAATAATCTTCTGCTTAGGACAGGCATCAGACAATGGAAAGGCACAGGTGCACAGAAAACAAAACTATACTCCAGGAAACTGTAAGCAATATGTCCTAATTATGTGATGAAGGACTGAATTCGCATGTTTGTGGGTGTTTTTTAATAGCATGGTTTTAACTGTCAAGGGCTCTGAAGGAAGCATTCACAATTTCTAGAACACTAGATTGGACTTCTTGCTAATCACAAGCTTGCAGATGCTGCTCAGCAAATCTCAGAATAAGGCCCAAATTTGACTGACTGCAGATGCTTATATACTTTAAATCCAATCAATATGCAAATCATTATAGCAAGGCAATTCCAGCAGAGTTTTCTGGGAACAACAGAGTTAATTTAGCAAAGCTAAAATGGACATTTGAAATTACAACCTCATCACCTACCATAGAGCCCCTCCTGTGCCCCATGTGAATTTTGGCACGAGTTTTCTGGTTTCCGTTTTCATATTTACTTGCACTCAGGACTGCTTGATTCCAAATGGACATTCTGCGCTGTACGGAGGTACTAATTGCAACTTAAAGCCTCACATATCTAATCATAAATATTAATATTCCAGAGTGGGTAACAGTTGGCATCAGTTGATTTCTTAAAAATATAGCGCTTCTAGCATGCAGTGTCTCCTAACACCCAGCCTTTCAGATCCACACATCACTTCAGATTCTGCCAACTTTTAACCATTAGATACAAAAATAACCTTCAATACCAGTACTAATGGAGCTTAAACAAATGTGAAAGGCTTCGGACTACCTTCTGCTTCAAAAAACCTTCTAAGATGCAAATGCAAGCTCGTAGACCTTGCTGAAAGCTGACTATATACATGCAAGCAAAGAAACAGTTAACCTCTTGACAAAAAAAGAATCTCAACATATTCCCGTTGTCTCCATTTGTGAGAAGCAGATGACTGATACTCAGCTCAGACTCTGACACCAATTACAAGCTCCTTAACTGTCACTCTTCTAACAAGACCGAAGATTGTTAAGCGATTTCTAATGCAGATAGAAGGGCTCAGGGAACATGGAACACAAATCCAATGGAAACCAGGCTTCACAAAACAGCTTGTAATTAGTATGTTCTAATTAGATGCTGAAAGACACACAACCAACCACAATTAATTCTATTTGTGATACAGCTTAGGGAACATCACAAAGTTAGGAAGGACCACAAGTGCCAAAAAAATGTGAAAGCAATGCTAGGTGGCTCCCATTATGTGGCCTACTGAAAACAAAAAAAAACCCTAATCTTGCATAATACCCGGAATTTATTTTAAATAATCCAGTCCTTATGGCCATAGTTATATTAGAGCTCCCAAAAAAACCTAGACAAATTAGTAGCTCTAACAAACTAGCCATTAACTTGTACCTATAAATGCCTGATTTTAAGAGCGGTGTATTTAATAGTTTAAAAGCATCTTTAGTAAATTAGCACCATCTTTTTTTAATTAAATCATCTTTCCTTGAGTGGAGAAAAAATACAGATGTTTGATGAATTTTAAAGAGAACAGACAATTCTGACGGAAATCAAATTTTTAAGGGCTGTAATGGCTAAACCAATGTTTTGAGCTGTAAGTGTTGATACACAAGCTAAACAGAGATAGAGAAGTCAGAAGATCTTTGGACAAAGTTCTACTTTAAGGAAATTGCTCTGGTCTTTCTAATCAGGAGAATAATGGATTTCAGCAGAAAAAAACCCCAGACATTGTTGAAAACTACAGAGGGCTTTCCAAATATATTTAAGAAATATGGAGGGGGAAGGTGTTAATAACCAAAGAGGGGAATTCAGCATCTCCTATTTCAGTGGAGATGAAAATTGGGTGAATACAGTAAATGCTTGTGATGTAATCTGTGCAACAGTCCCCATTTTAACAGATAAATTACACATCTTAAAAGCAATGCTATCACGATTTTAAGCACTTCAGGCATTGCAGACTCAGGAGGATGAGGATGAAAATAAAGACTTGGCATTGTAATACTAACACATGCAGCATGTGATTACTTTTCCCTATATCATTAACTAAACCTGCTAATTAATCTGGAGAGCCTTACGCAAGCATCAAATCCACAGATTAACTGAGATGGAAAGCAGTCAATTTAGTTCTCTATTAAAACTAACTAAACAGGTGCAGAAATAAAAAAAAAAAATAAATTCCCACTTCTCATTAACTCAGATATTCTTTTCCAGTCCCAAATCTCATTAAGTCTTGACATCACAGAGATGCAACACATGGAAATGGACTCATGTCGGAAGGAACTTCCAGTATATAAAAAAAATAAATCCTTTTCCTTCAAAGGAAGCAAGTACTTTACATTTGTCAATATCTTAAACTGTAGTCATTAACCCTTTTCCCTGACCCAGTGTCTATGTTCCTTTCTTTATGTCAATACTCACTCAACTGAAGTTTGTTTTGGTCTAGGGTTTCTGCAGGTGTTTCGGTGTTGGTTTTTTTCCTCCCCTCTCAGAGAGAGGACCTGGGGCCAGGGTTGGCTGGGGAAAGGGGCTTCTTTGCTTCTTTATAGAGTTATTGTCCGTACTGACCCACCTTGTGGCTGGAAAAATTCCACTGCAAGCACAAAAAGGATATCAAGCTAAAGTCACTGGCAAGACAGAACTGCCTCCTTTCAGGCAGCAGCCTGCACTCAACTTTCAAAACCATCTTTCATCCCAAAAACTTCACTAATGACAGTCTCATCAATAGTATCTGAACAGACAGAATATAGTCACCATTTCCTAGCCAAAGATCTGACAGAGTTCCAAGTACAAGGTCCCTTAAAGGAAGATTTGACTCCCTTCCTCTCTACACAAATTATTTCAACGATTTGAAAATTCAAATAAGATAGCTAGATCCTTTAACAATATAAGGAAACATCGATTAACACTAGTTTGAGCAGCGATTTGTGATATACAGACACGTATTACTTTACCTATTGACCTCAAGGCAAAAAAAGCCTGCAGAAGTGAGTGAAGAGATCCATCATATAAAAAGCCACTGTGGCACAAACTACTCAAGAGTTCAGAAGTGACCAAGTACTCTGCAGGCTTTGTATTTCATATTTAGTCTCCCGTCTATGACTATATGATCCTATGACACACTGAATTACATATACCGCACGGACTACCACATTTATTCTGTATTTTCATTTCATGAGGGACAGCATGCATGAATCTGTTACCAGCAAGATATCTGCATTTATAGCAGAAGCTGGGAAGAATATCCAAAACAAACAAACAACAAAAAAGCTACAACAAAACAACTCACAGAAGGATGGAATCACAGCTGATAGAAGTGCATTTCTTCCTCTGACACAGAATTTTATGTGATATTTGCCAAGTCACTGAAACCTAACTTTTCACAACTGATCACTAAATGTAGTCCCATCCTGCCCCACATTCCACCTCTACAATTTTATTCATCAGGTTAAAGCCTCCAGTACAGGTTAAAAGCAATAGCAACGAGAGGCTAGTTATGTTCTTCTTGGTCCACCAGACCACCAGAGATAAATTTAGCACTTGGCTTTCATGGTGAGCTGCTAACAGCAATAGAAGGTAAACGTATTGCTCTATCTAAAGAGAATATTCTGTAGCAGTCAGTGAACATTTTTCCTTTTGTTCCTGGCCCTATTTTCATTTCCTCTTTTCCCTCAAAGCTCTTTCCTTTGACTCTCCTGGACTTTTTGCCAGGCCAAGTCTACTCCTGCCTACCCTCCTTTAGTTCTTCAACCATGTATCCACAGCCATCCCCTCTTGATTTGTTGTCTGGCTGCTTTTACATTTTATATCCTTTTCCCCAGAATTAGTCTTCTTACGTCCCACCCTGTCTCCTCCGTGCCCTCTTCATTTCATGGTTCACACTCAGCCCATGATAACTAAGACTAAGCTTCCCAATTTCCTGAATTCTAGCAGCTTTCTTCTGCCACTTCTCCATACCTTGGTTCAGCAGGAGATTGAGAGCATCAGCAAGAGGAGTTGCTGTGCCACTTGACTGTAACATAATTCTAGTATAAAACTTATAAGTAATGAGAAACAACTGCAAGGAATTACAAAACCATTCCTTCAGCTGGGTTTCCAGATACAAGAATAGACAGTGTTTCAGACCATGAATCCATCTAGCACAGTGGTCTTGATCCATAAGCAGATGCCTACAGAAGAGTAAGAATAGGAAGTAAAGAAAGCATATGTTTATCTTACTACACTCCCAACCTCCAATTATTTTCAGCTGAGGGGATTTCTTGAACCTGATTTTGTATGCTTAAAAACCTCCACTTTACCTGTCTTCCAAGTACCTTTCCCAGTCTTCCACTGAGCCCACAGAAACTTCTCAGACACACAGTGGCAATACAATGCTATGAAAAGTACCACCTTTCTCTGCCCTGCGTGGCATACCTTCATCTGATAGTCCATCCTTCTCATATTAGAACAAGTCAAGCCCCATCCAGCTTGCCTTTGCTGTTACATGCACCCAAACTCTACACAGTAATCTCTAGTCCTCTGCCACTTCCTCAAACTACCTCCTTCCCAGGCTGAAGACAGCCCTAGCCTAACCAGTAGACACTCATAACAAAAGAGCATTGCAGAAAGACCACTTGACATTAAGTTAAAGCCTGGCAATTCCACCTGCCAGTGGTGCATTCCCACTCCCTGCACAATCTTCAGAGAATTCACCTGTCAAGATGCAAAAAGCTCCTTTGAAGGCATACAGAATAGCTTCTGAAGAGCTGTTTCACACACATTATAAAAGACTCTTCCTGACAATAATATGGACCTCTCACCAAGTCTCAAGATTTCATTCTAAAAGTTGTAAGGAGGTACAATACGACAATTTTGTCTCCTGATATCATGAACTACCTTCCTCTGAAACAGGCAAGTATTTTGCTGAAATTAAAAGTGGTTTCAAGTAGATACCTGGCGTAAGAGGTTACAGACCACCCTGCTAACATTTACCGAAGTAATATGCAACGTTAGAACAAGGAGCAATTATTTAAAGTGCCAGGCACAATTAAATATAAATACCATGGCTTGTATAAACTATAAAGCACTGAGAAAGCACCAGTTTCCAAAATGTTTCATTTGCTGATGGAAGCAAACTCAGCAGTAAGAAGGAAGTGAACCAATTACATTGCCTAGACTTAAGGAGATGAATAATTTTATGACAGTTACTACTGGCACTAAGATATAAGCTTCATTGCCTGCAGTGACTGAGTTTGAGAGCGAATTCATAAAATGAAAGACAAGATTAAACTGGCTAAAAATGTGTTCTCCAGAGGCGAGTTCTGTATTTTAAAAAGATGACATCTGAAAATCCCTTTTTTTCCTCCCCTCATGGATCTGTGGCATATTCCAAGAAAACCACTAAACTAGGCTAGCTAGGCTGTATTTAAAACAGCAGTGAAGGCACAATAATTTAATTTTATTTCAGAGCTATTTGAACACAACTTACTTCTAGTTTACCACCTGTAAGGATACGTTTGTATTTGCAAACAAACTACAGAACTGGTAGAGGCTGTATGTACACACATACTCAGTGGTAGTCTATAGCATTATATCTGAAAACAAATCACGAACACATTTTGCTATGTTCATTGCTAGTGCAGATACAGTTTCTCCTGAACCATCACTTAAAACTCTCCCACAGACCCTTTAACTACAGCTTTTGCTTGTTTTAAACCAGAGGAAAGAAAACAAGGGGTGCCAAGCAGCATGCTCAGATAGAACTAGCTTTTAGAACTTAATTCTCCTGATAATACTGACAGTAATTTCAACAGATAGACAAGTAGATGGGCAAAGGCATAATTGCAATACACTTTATGTTAACTGTTGCATTGATCTCACTGGGACTATTTGTATGAGCATGTGTATAGCTGTTTATACAACCAGTGTAAACAAGGGCTCTATAATCAGGCTTAAAGCACCTCCCAGTACTTTTGCTGAAGCACTGTTCAGAGACACTGCAGTAAACTAAAGCACTCACTGAAAGCAAAATGAAGGAATCATCAATAAAATAAATTCAGGTTAACTATCAAACTTCAATAGCATTATTGTCAAAATACCATAATTAAATGCAATGAAGTCCACTTTAGAGATGGCTTTGGCAGTGTGAAAGAACAGTTTTACATTTTATGTGCAGCAAATTATGCACTGTGCTGTTTATTTTAAAGTATTTTACATGATCAGAATTTTAAATACAACAAGCATTCTATGCTGTTCCCTTCAGGGGCACAAAACACCTCAGCCTGGGAAAAAGGAACAGCAAGCAACATGGTACTTAGCATCACATTCATCAGCATTGCATCATCATAGTACTGGGCAGTACAAATATTAACTGACTCACATTACTTATCAGTTAACTAGAACAGATAATACAGTAGCTATGCCAGCCATGGCAAAAACGTGTACTCCAACATGAATTTAGAGCTTACTATGTCTAACATCTGACCTGGCATATTAGAGAAAATTATTAAGTATACAAAGATAATAACAAAATTGTACTCCCATTCTGAGCTTTCGCATACCACACCCCGCCCCATGCAGTGTCACTACATGCAGTGTTTGACTTTATCACTTACCATTCCTGACAGCGTAAGTTGCTCCATCTTTGCATTTAAGACAGAAATCACTTCTGCCAGTAGGACACATTGCCACTCAAGTTCTCTTTAAACAAAACTTTTTTTTTTTTGCATTTCTTTATCAAAGAACAATAATTTCCTGTCCGTCTTAAGCTACAGATTTCACACCGTTTCACATTCTTCTCTAATCTTCACTCCAAAGTGTTTGCACCACTCAAGCCTTACCCTTGAAGGAGTGCACCACCTCTCACAAACCAGGCTGTACTTAAGAAAAAAAAACAAACCAAACAATCCTTCAGAATTAAATAGAGCCTTTTTGGAAAGTTTGCTAGAGACTATCCAAGACATTTGAAAAAAACATGTATCACAACACACTTATTTTACAGACTGACATCTCATGGAATTTATCTTATGTTAATTTTGTCTCAAAATTATTTCTAGAACTACTGTAGGAAAAGAAACATTAGAACTGTAACTACATGGCATGACAGTGTTTCTTTTGATAAAGATGTCTCAAAAAAATCAGAATAAGCCATCATCAGCTTGACTGAAGCACCTTTATTCTATAATAAGGGATATATTAAGAAGTAATGGATCTGGTTAAGGATAACTACAGTGGTAGCACCAAGGCATAGTTTTGACATCCTTCTTCTTCCACCTAGTGGCAAGAAGCATAAAAAACAAAGTCTTTGGGAGTGCAGTCTAGTATTAGATGTTTTCAAACACAAACTCTATAAAGACTCACTGACATTATAAGGAGGACTGAGTCATGTAGAATTCTGGTTTTCATGTTTAAGTTCACAAGTAGTAAACACATATCACAAAGAGCTTAGAAATGCACTTATGAGACAAAATTATTGAAACAAACCTAAGTTTACTTTACAGATATATTTTTTATTCATGAAGCTCAGTATTTTTGTTTTCCAGGTTATTCAATCTGATCATCTCGTAAGAGGTTGCAACTATCCAAATCTGCATTCTGCCACAATAGTATAAACTAAGATAATTTTATTGCCCTCTAGACAGGGGAGTGGTTGTAGGAGAATATAAGAACTAATTAAAAGTTTCTGCTGAATTATCTGGCCACAGTGGAAAAAACATGCCTATTAGTCTTGAGCATTACGTAAGCAATAGAAATATAGCCATTATCTCAATTGGTATGTTAATTAAGAGCAGCATTCCCAAGCTCTCATTCTGCTTCTCTTCAGGATCAACACTCTCACAACAGAACCTACTGAATTAGAAAATAGATTAAGCTGAAAGTGTACTTTCAAAGGCAGTGACAAGTTGCTATTACATCCCTGTATTTTCAGCTAACCCTAGCATTAAACTTGGGGAAACTACATCCCTTATCCGTTAGTGGGATCATTCTTCTGAAAGAGAACATAAACAGGGGAATTATTTCCTCAGGTTGAAAAAAAAGCCAAAAACCCAGAAACAAAACCTACTGAAAACATGCTTGGATATTTACCATGTCTGCTGTTAGCAGCAGGACTAACAAAACATGGTTCCTCATACATTTATATTTTATACATGCACACTGTCTCCTAAGCTTCTTACCTCAAGACAACACCAAGGCATAGGTCTAAGAAATCTAAGCTCACCTCCGTGACAGCACCTCACATCCCTTCAGTTCCACACATTCCCGAGTTTCCTAATCAAAGCCTAAAGATATACTACTATATGTACTACAGCTGAAGTTAAGCATGCGCCAACTGCTTCAAGTATCAGGCACTACAACTATAGGGTAAAGGCTAAGAGACTATCTCTCCTTTTCCTCAATTTGGGGGTGCTGTAGTGAGGGACTGCCTCCAACTGTTCATGTCCACATATTTTACCGTGTCTTTTGAGACTGACCATTCCTCTCTCTGAATCAGCCTCATTTCCTTAGGAACTCTCACTAAATATGGTAAAATAATTAGAAATTGCAACAACATCGACATTTTCACATGTGAAAGTGTCAAACTTAAGGTTATCTAAAGCCTCTACAGAGCTTAAAAAAAAAAAAGTGCATGCCCCAGTGGGTATTCCCTCATTTCCAAAGCAATACAATTCCTGCATCTTAGACTCAGTATGTCACATGATGTAACTGCAACAAGGTCAAACATTATCCACAGAAAACATTTACAAGACAGGTTTTCGGTTGGTTTTTTTTTTGCTTGCTTGTTCGTATTTTTTAAGAGAGCAATGGATAAGAAGTGCTCACAAGGCTGAAGTGTTTACATCTATTTCAAAGTGAAATGGAGTTACGGACTGAGCGCTTGCATGATCTATGCTTTCTACCATGCAGTTCTGCATTTTACCAAATTGATATCCTACATTAAGTACATCCAGCTTAACAATTTAGAGAATTTATCAGTATTATTCTTGATATAAGCTTGACATACAAAACCAGCACAAAGCCAACAGCCTATATATATATGTAAGCATGTATATACACACATACGCTGAGCTAGACTGGATTGAATCACATTCCTTTTAGACCAGGATTAACAATAAATCCAACATGTACTTAAACAGAACTCATGCAGAACAGTCTGTTTTGTCTTCTCATGTCATCAAAAACATGAGGCAACTCAGGAAAGACAGGCGACAACTGGACTCCACAGTGTGAAACAAGCCCTAGTCAAAAGCAGATCAGAGCAAGAAAGCTACAAACCAGTCATCTCCGTGAATGTCAATACCCATCCTTGCAAAGTTCTAAGAGCTTTAAGTGATGCTGGCAAGCACTGCACTGTCCACTGAGGAGCCATGAATTCACTACTATGTACCAAGACACTGTGCTTCCATCTAACATGTGCCTTATTGTAGAGGCTCCCTCCTCTTCTAACAAGGGATTAATTTAACTTTAAACCTTTAGAAACAAGTCAGTGCACAGGTTCTAGCTTTACGCTCCATGAGCCCATATGGAAACCTTCTGATGAAGGTCATCACCTACAGTTTAAACAGGCTCTTAAAGCTTTGAAACCAACAAATGAACGAACTGACAGCAGTGTGGAGTAGCATGTGCCTTGAATAAAGCCTGTATGATAATTCTCATTTTCAGAAGCATCTAGCATTACATTTTGTTCTGCAGAGACAATTATTTTACTTTAAATTACTTATTTAGGGAAAGTAATCTATTTCCCTCAAAGTGTGTAATTTGCATCCAAATTCAAATCTGAAGTAGTCAGTTTGAAGTGGGAGTGAATATGAGATGAAGCCTCTGACTAAATAATTTGATTTACTGTCCTTTGCATACAAAACATCATTCATCACATGAAAACAACCTTTGTGAGAAAAATAGTTAACTCATTTTGAACCTTTGTACACACTTCTTTGACAAACTGTTTAAACAAAGTCTAAAAGTTTAGTGAAATAGGGTGTTTTTTTGCTTTTGACTGAAATTTCAAAAGCAGCTTTGAGATGTCAGTATCTAGATGTTTTTAATCAACATTTATTGGATTATTCAGTATTTCAGACTGATGTTATTCTTTAGAAAACTGTACATGGATTGAAGGTAGAGAAGAAGCTGAACAATTTAACATACAATACTTATAATTTTCAACAGATGGCACTTTACAGCAAGGAATCTATAATGTCTAATTAAAAGAGAGCAAAAACAATTGGATAGCTGAGTGCATTGACACACCAAAGTCTGCATCTAAAAAAGCCTAACAACCTTAAATTAGAAAGCATAGTTCTACAAAACTGGAAGTACAAAGTAGTAATATAAAGCCAAACAAAAACTGTGAAGTAACATTCTATCTCAGATATTAATCACACGGAGATGTTGTTCACAAGGGCAGGATACTTCCATGTTCTTTTCTTCTCAGGCAGAATTTACACATAGAGTTAAATGTAAAGATAGCATAGAAAACATGACCATCAGACCATGGTTATTACAGCATACAAGCTCAGAAGAGAACAGTGAATCCTTTTCGTAATCCGACTTACAAGCGCAGCACTTTACAGGCATTTTGATGCCCAAAGCTACACAGATTTTTAGAACCATTTATGAGCTAAATGAACAAGAAAGGCCTAAGAGCATTGCTGCCTCCAATTTATAACCCAAGTTACACTTTTAAATTGTCTCTCAGAATTAAGTGAGTGGAAGGTGCTTACTAATGAGTCACAAAAGGCAAACTTAGCATGACAACGTTTCAAGAAATCTGTGGGAAGTTAACAGTCATCTTCAGTTACCTAACTGATAGTTAAAGAGAAAACATCACTCCTCTTGGAGATGCACAGAGAAAGGACAAAAGGTAATAGACACAAGTTGTAGCATGGGAAATGGCAATTAGAAAACTTTTCATAACAGAACTACTTGAATATTGAAACAGGCTACCCAGAGCATTTGATGCTCCATCTTCGGACTTATTCAAATCTTGACAAAGCCCTGAGCAAACTCATCTAGCTTCAACAATGGCCCTGCTTTAAGCAGGATGTTAGACTACAAGAACACCAGTCCATTCCAGGAACTTGTAGGATACTAAATTATTCAGTGGAAAATGCTACACAAAAGAATGAGACATAAAGAAGACAATCAACCTGAAAATAATTGTGCATTATCAGAGGTGCAAGGGATTCGTTTGAGGCTGCTGTTCCCACCAGACAGAGAACTCGAACCAGCTGACAAACAAGAACATAAATCTTGCTTGTGCTTACTTATGAGATAAAGGAACTATGATCAGTTCACAGGACCTTGAGGTGTGAAACAAGTAAACGTGTGGGGTGTCACGTTCTGAATACAGGACTCCCAAATACAAGACGACACAAAGAATGAACATTTATATCTACCATAGAACACCATAGCTATGCTAAACAGGATGACCTGCAAGTTTGTGTGTATAGCGAGGTAATCGTGAACGGATTAGTCTAGTTCCTGCTTGTAGCAATAAATACAACCTGAACATAGTAATAAAGGCCTTTACTGAACCACACAGCAGAGTCCATTTTCTCTGCAGTTGTCGCAGAGACCCAACACCGCATCCTCAGGGCATAACTTCTGAAAGATACTCCCTCAATTATGACTGAGCCATATTCTCTAGACTCCCAAAACAATCCTTCTCACAGGACAGAGGACCAGGTCTTGGTCTGAACCCTCATTCTGAACTAAACCAAGAAAGTTTGATTTTAAAGTGACCTATTTTTCAGATGTAGGATCTGTTAGTGCGTAAGCTTCCCATTTTCTAAGTTAATTTATATAGGATCAAGCCAGCAGCCACAATTACAGAATCATAGAATGGTTAGAGTTGGAAGGGACCTCAAAGATAATTTAGTTCCACCCCCCCGCCATGGGCAGGGACACCTTCTACTAGATCAGGTTGCCCAAAGCCTCAACCAACCTGGCCTTGCAACACTTACTATTGTTGTGGTTTTACCCCAGCCAGCAGCTGAGCACCATGCAGACGCTCACTCAGTCCCCCTCATCAGAAAGGGGGAAGAGAATCAGAAGAGTGAAAGTGAGAAAACTTGTGGGTTCAGATACAGACAGTTTAATAGGTGAAGCAAAAAGCCACGTGCACAAGCAAAGCAAAACAAGGAATTCATTCACCGCTCCCCATGGCAGGCAGGGGTTCAGCCATCCACAGGACAGCAGGGCTCCGTCATGCATAATGGTTACTTGGGAAGACAACTGTCATCACTCCAAACGCTGCTGCCCCCCCTTCCTCTTCCTCCCAAGCCCCTTATAAACCGAGCATGACGCCATATGGTATGGAATATCCCTTTGGTCAG
Source organism: Psophia crepitans (assembly GCA_013399095.1). Classification (NCBI taxonomy): domain Eukaryota; kingdom Metazoa; phylum Chordata; class Aves; order Gruiformes; family Psophiidae; genus Psophia; species Psophia crepitans. The sequence continues at coordinate 219,183 of VWZZ01000012.1, forward strand.
TTGGGGTCAGCTGTCCTGGCTGTCCCCTCCCAGCTCCCCACACATCCCCAGCCATCCTGCCAGCAGGGCGATATGAGAAGCAGAAAAGGCCTTGGCTCTGTGTAAGCATTGCTCAGCAACAACAAAAACATCTCTGCACTATCAATGCTGCTTCCAGCACAAATCCAAAACACAGCCCCATACTGGCTACTGTGAAGAAAATTAACTCTCTCTCATCTGAAACCAGGACAGCTATGCTAGACAAAAACGAATCATCTCATTTCTAAGTCCTGTGAGAGTTTACAGATGAGATGTTACCATCTAACAGTATTCAGTACTGTTAAAAATATTCATGCCCATTTGTAGAAGATGTAGGCACATACAACCACAGTATTTCCAGTGTTAAATGGTAAGCAAATGAAATTCTCATACATCTGAGCTGAATCCTTAAGGTGATGTGACAAGGTCTTGGAACAAACAAGCTTTTGTAGGCACTCAACTATATCAAAAGGTTTTACTACACATTATTTGTCCCAGAAACTTTTCCTGGAATACATAAAACCTTTTTAAATCTAGCCTCTGTACCTAAATATCACTAGAAATTCCACACTGAATTTGAAGCAGAGAGGTATGCTAATAAAATAATACAGTTTAAGTTCCCTCTTCCACACTGTGCAAGGGAAAACCTCAGTTACAGAAAGATCAAGGAAAGGGTAGTGTTATACCTCCACAGCATCTTTTAAGGCAAATACTGGGCCACAAAATGCCATGACAGCTACATTCTTTTCTGTTCCTGAAGGAGGCATTCTTTCTCCTGATTGCAATTCAAAAAATTGAGGCATTTAACAATCTCATTCAACAGCCAAGAAACAAACAAGCAGCAGTGAAAAACACAGCAGAAATATAGCCATGACAGGAAACTGAAAGATTCCAAGTCAGCCTTGTCAGGGTCAGAGCTCTGATGAAAACACAGCTGTCATTTTACCATATTTTTCCCCTTCATTGGTAGAAGCAGATTCATCTCTTGCACAGATGAAAAACTCTATACCCAGGTGACCTGAAACACAAGTAGTTGCATACTTCATAGATGTAGAATCAACTGGCCCAGATATTTTACAGTTTATTTTAAGATTGATCAATGACTTTGGTGCCAAGGAAAGCCTTACTAATCTGGTATTTACAAACTCTGCTCAGAACGAAGAAGTTGTTTCCACATAGCCTCATCCAACCTTAATACTACAAAAACCGCATGCCTCAATCCATTTAATTAGGGAGAAGCTTCCATATATCTGATTCAGGCTGTTTCCAATCTTCTTCCATTAGTTGTTTCAGGTTCAAATCTTTGAAAAATTCCAGGCGATGACTGCAAAGAGAGGAGAAACAAAAGTTTTAAGTCTTGTAGTTTGTGTCTTAGTAAAAGGCAGCATCCTCAATAGGTTTAATTAATCTTTATTTTCAGGTTTTCTTGGACAGGAATGTAACCAGCCTTTCATGTGTTCATTTTCCAAAACTTCAGTTTATTTATGGGAACCACTACTGTGTTTCTGAAAAATCCTGTACTGGAAAACACAGGGCAAAATCCTCAGCTAGAGCAAGTATCACACAGCATAAAGCAAAGTTAACAAAACGCCCACCTTTTCAAGTCCTTCAAACTTACGTTGCCTGGAACTGCAGTCAGAGCAAGAGCATGGTGACATCCTGCTTTATGACTTAATCACACTCCAAAAAAGTAAAAATTTACAGCTCTTGACCAAGTGAAAAAAATAGGGATATCCATTCCTTACAGAAAAGGGGAAGACTAGATACAATAGTGAAGCTAGTAAATATGTATTTTCTGTAAGACTAGAAGTCTTGTTTTCTCTTAAACATTATGAATTAGTTCTTGCTAAGAATTTCTCCTTTAGGCTACCACACAGAAACAGTAGAAGGAAGACACTGAAGCCAACTGCTACTTAATATTTACATTAAAGAACTGCCAAACAGTAGACAGAACATCTGACACTAATAATTTAAAAAACATAAATGAAATTCTCTTATTAGGAAATAATTTGTAAGAGTAAAGACAAACTAAGACAAATGAAAGTAGCAAGAAGCAACCCCTCTTCACATAATTGCATCTATGACCAATGTCTGAAAAAAAATCAGAGGTTTTTTTGGAAGGAGTACTATGGAAGAAACAGAAAGAATCCCTTCCTGAAAAATATTACAGGCATTCTCCAGTCTATCACAGAAAAATAAAAGTATCTATTTCTTATGGAACACTGATAAAGAGAATGTATTTTGTTAGCAGTACCTTAGAATTTTTTTAATAAAGAGTTCCAGAAGTTAAGTTTTTCTTAAATAAAAGCAAAAAAGGGTAACTTGTCAAAAAACGTACCTTACCTGGCTGTCTGCATGCCAAGTAACAAGTTTGCCTAACTACAGTGTACCCTCTAGAGCTAAAATGTTCCGAAGTAGCAGGCTTTATCAAGTCATCTCAGCCTCACAGTCAAAGAAAATAAACAGGTCCAAAGCACAGTTTAAAAAAAAAAATCAAGCTATTCTAGGTTTTCTATTGATACAGGGTATCCTGTTACTACACTTTCCAGTTTAGTCTGCCTTTTCAAATTTTTCCATAATATGGAGCCAGCTGTAGAGGTGAGGTTATTTAGAACAACAGAGGAGAAGCAAAGATTTACTGGAAATGTATCTGGTGAAATTAGCACCAAATGGCATTTCAGGAGGCCCTGGAGGCAAGGACAAATAAGTAGAACAACCTATCTATGATTTAGCTGAGGAAGGTGATAAAACAGATGCCAATGGTCTTGAATGCATCATTTTCTATACACCTAGGGGATAACATAGAAATCAAGCGTTAATTACAGCTATCTACCGCAGTGCTTTATAGGAAGTGCAGCACCAATGGATCTGGGGCTAAGCAGTCTAATTAAAGTACCAGAGGCACTCAATCTGAAAATCAGATTAACTTTTTTTACATATTCCAAGAATAGTGTAACATTATTACAGAAGAGCTCATTTCATGCTTACAAATCTGGTTTCTGTCCTTCCTGTAGTTCATGTCGAGGCACAGGATAAAGTGCTTCATAGTTTCTCTCTTCTCCTGAGCCATGAATTGCAAATGCATTGAACTTGTTAGTGCATGGTGGAAAATAATTCCAAGGAAGATGAGCTTTACCCTCCCATTTGGTTTGCATTTTGGTCACCTCAAACTCTAAAGGAATTTTTTCCTGTTAAAGGAGAAAGAAAAAAAAAAAAAGTAATGTCATCTTCCAATCAGGCAGCATGTACCTAAAAACAATCAGTTTTTCTGTACATTACAAATGTACCTGACCACTTACTTTCCATACTCTTCTTCTGCCAGAAAGCAGCAGCACTAGGTGTTGTCCATGGCTGTCAAAAGTATCAGAGCACAGTTTTCTTAAAGTGATGCCAAGTTAGAGTACTGTTCTGCCACATACATGTATATTACCCATATAAGAACAATTTCTGTACCCAATCTTCCTCATAGGTATATCTTACAAGCATTAGAACTGAAAATGCAAATTAGCATTTTTCAGAGTGCTGTACTTACGGACAAAGTTCAACTTCTAAATATTGTTCAGTTCTGTCATTCAGGAAAAATGCTTCTACAACTAAAAAAAAAAAAAAAAAAAAAAAGAGAGGCTTGTTGGTATTTTATATTAACTATTTTGCAATGCCCTGACACCTTCATATCCCACTAAAACAATTCTGTCTGCAAGATTTTTGGCGTGTGCCATGCCAGTTTGTCTAGATGCATACATGCTACTGACAGTTTCCTAACTACATGAAATGCTGTGCGATAACTGTAACTTCAAGAGCTTTTATTTTTAATGCCTATCATCATAAAAAGCTTTATGAAGCACTGTACTAACTTTATTTACTTTAACAACTCCAGTTTTGGAAACACTGATCTTGATGCAGCAGAAAAGTGGCAGGTCTGCTAATGTTAGCTGTCAGTGCAGTAAGAAAAGCATCAGCATACAGCTGATGCACACACCTACCATTCTTGCTGTTAACAAAGCTGACCAAGACAGAGATATCCTAGTCAATCACACTCACAGCATGTACTCCAAGTAGAGCACTTAAGCACATAAGTCTTGTGTTTGCTGATAGCCTGAGGATTCAGAGCACCAGAAAAAAAAAAATTCAAAGACGAACATACACTCACAGCAGAGCACACACTCCATAATGAAGACTGCTACATCTCCGAAACAGTAAGAAAGCATTCATCTTTTAAATGTTTTTTTTCCTCTCAGATGGCTCATACTTTAGAGAGATTACTGTTCCAGGTGTACCTGAAAGCTCGGTGTGACTGATGAATCATCTTTCAGGAACACAAAGTCGAAATACAGTGGTGTTTCTCACAGCAATGACATTCAGAAAGCCTTAGTTAGAATTATAATTAGCTGTGATTTTATTTTTACATAAGCCTATTTAGCATAATAATATCAAAGAGGTGCTAACACTGTTCTAGTAGAGCTTTAATTAGAATAGCTCAATAATCAGAAAGTGGAAAACTGCTGGAAACGATAAATTCTTGCATTATTCAAAGCAACAGGTAAAAATGAAAGTATTGACAGAAACGGAGGAAGAAAACAGCATTACTATAAGAATATTCCCCATTCCATTTGGGTACTGTTTTAAATCATATTTTGTAAGCTGCCCTGTGTTTCACACCTTCTTATTCCTCAAATATACTTCAGAAAAGTGATTAAAACAGGCAAATGTTTTAGCTATTGCTCTCTACTTCTTAAAGCAAAAGGAGAACCTAGCTTTAGGATTTTGCTTCTATTTACCCACTGCAAATGCATTTATATATATTTATGCTACAAAATTATTTTGATATTCAAATATGTCAAGCCTCTTATTACACAAGTTAAATCAGTAACCAAGAAACTAAGTTTGAGTGCTGCTGTAGTTTAACCTGGCAGGCAGCTAAAACAACCACACAGCCATTTGCTCACTCCCCTTCCCAGTGGGATGTATGAGAGAATTGAAAAGGGAAAAAAAGCAAGACTTGGGGGTTAAGATAAAGACAGTTTAATAGGACAGAAAAGGAAGAAAATAATAACAATGATAAAAGAATATACAAAACAAGTGATGCACAGCACAATTGCTCATCCCCTGGAACTAACGCTCCACTAGTTCGCAAGCCGAACTGTCCCCCAGCCAACCTCCCAGTTACATATGGGTCATGATGTCATATGGGATGGAATATTCCTTTGGCCATTTTGGGTCAGCTGTCCTGGCTGTGTCCTTTCCCAGCTTCTTGGGCACTCTCTGCCTTCTCGTTGGCAGGGCAGTATGAGAAGCCGAAGAGCCCTTGACTTAGTTGTTGCTAGGTAGTTGTAGTGCTTATGCTAAAAACATCAGTGTGTTATCAACATTATTCTCACACTAAATTCAAAACACAACACTATACCAGCTACTAGAAAGAAAATTAACAGTGCCCCAGACAAAACCAGCACAAGTGCCTATGCTACTGACAGGATCAGGAAGAGTCAGCCTCATCATTCTTGAAATCACCCCAGCTCATCGTACTCCATTTCTTTATGGCCACTGAGTGACATAACACATTCGCTTCTTTTGCCAGTCATTTTTACTGTTGCACTACAATAAAAACAACCACTCACCCTACAGCCAGCAGTGATGAAAATCAATTCACCACCGAGAAAAAGAGCATGACTCTGGTAATAGTTTGGTGTGGTTTACAGCTGAATATAGTACGTGGCTTATAGTTACTTAAGGAGCTGTTTAAGGGTAAGGCAGAGATTACAACTTAGTTCTTTTCCAGTATTTTTCCCCCCAGATTTATTTTTTTTACTTTACATTTGAGATCTGATCTTTAAAACCAGTACTGTGACCAAAGAAACCGAATTGAATTAGACGTTATACACTCACAACAAATAGATCAGTTTGAAAAGACAACCATCGTACACTGTTAAATAGAGACAGGCATATTGACTACAGAGGAACATCAGTGTCTACACAAATCAAAGCAGCAGAACAGTTACACTTACCCTCATAGTCCCACAGTCTACTAAAAGGTTGCCCTGGCTCTCCAGGTGGTGCTGGAGGATCATTAAAGAAGGGAGCATTAACCTCCATTAGCAGTCCTTCATCGCCTGACTTCAGCACAATTGTCACTGGCTCATGGCTCACAGGCAAACCATCCCATGTGTGATTAATTGTAAATTCCATCTTCTTATACTACATAAATGAGAAAGGAAGTTTCTGTCAAAAATCATCTCAGATTCCATTTCAGCACCAACTACACTGTATGCTCAGCCAGGAAAAACACACTTTCTTACAAAGTCAAACATCAAATCATTTTTTTAGGCATCAGAAGAGTTAGGATAGTTTAGCTTTATAAAGCAACTAAATAGTTACATGTGTGTTTTTCACAGGTTGTTATACCTGCATGGTAATAAATCACTCTGAAGTCTTACTAAGCTTAACATATTTCAACTATGTACCTAAACAAACACATTTCAAAACCATTAGAAATATTTATCAAGAGAACAAATAAACAAAACAAAGTCTCCACTACATGATCTCAGACGATTTGGTAATATGAGAAAAACAGATTGAGAAAAAACTTCCATGAATCCAAGATGCACGAAAATGAAACAGCTAAAGCTTTTCTCCATGGTTATTGCAAACGAGCCAAACTAGAGGAATTCAAAGAAAATTGCAAGCACATCTTGTTAAGTACACCGAACACTTGCAAAGCAGCAACAAGAGAGAACACTGCACTCCAACAGCGGTTGTTACTTTGAAATAATTGTGCAAACTTTAAGAATATCCTTAATCTATTTAAAAAGCTAAAGAATCAGTGGAGCCCAGTTTCCAACAAGTTTCTGGCTCCTTATCCCCTCCCTCCTCAGTATTATTCGTTCCTTCTCATCTTTGCAAAAGTGATCCTTGATTTGCTCTCTTAAACATCTCCTAGCCATACAAGAAGGGAACTGGCCTGACTGAGAATTATGCACATGCTGTTAAGTCCTGTGACCAGAGAGGTGCTAGCTCAGCAGCTAAATTGTAAGCACCTCTCCTTCAGCGGGGAACGCTAAATTGTGTTATTTCACCTCTACCCAGACACCCATTTTCTTGGCAGTCACAGAAAGGTAGGCATAACTCAGCGCATGCTGCAGGTGTCATCAACAGGTGTAGCACATGAGACAGAAAGTAACAACACGCATCACACCCCCTACACGCCACAGCCTTGCTCATTAACTGTGCCTGATACTCTGCTACAGTCACACTAGCAAGTTTCCATCTGCTGATGTTCGGGCTGAAAAGCACCAGACCTCCCTTCTTTGAGTTCAAGTTGGCAAAATAGCTAGAATGATGTTTGGTAAGTAGGTATATCCATGATCAAGGAGATGATGGCATAACCAAAGAAGTGTGACCGATTAGAAAAAATCTGAAGCAGTTAAGCACAAGCTCCCAGAGAGCCTGAAGCTGTTCCCAGCTTCACTTACCCTGCCCCAACTACTCCAGCCACTAATTGCTTCAATTAGTAACTAGACACCTTAATTTAAGAATTCCAGTAAAAAAAAAGTCAAATGTTGGACTATCAGTTTTGACTAGGTTGTATTTAAATAAACTAAAAATTCGTTAAATTCTTATGTTAGCATTTTAACTGCATGATAAGCTAGATAAGCATCAGATGTGCATTATGCAAGAGACCTGAGATAGCCCTAGAAAGGATGTAAGACTCTACCATCATTTATGTGCCCTCCAACTCAAGCGACAACTTTCTGAAAGTAAGATGACACAAGCGGAAAGAGAACAGTGTACAATGCATGGGGAGAGAAGACACCCAACAGTGTCCTAACACCACTCAAGCCCACAGAAACAGGCTCATAGTCCGATATTAGTAATAACTCAAACAGGCAAAACTAAATCATCCGAAATTTAAAACAAAGAGAGAGAACTAGTGAGAAAAGGTATTCTAGGCAAATCCCATAACTCTTCTGCAATAATTACAATGTAGGCCACCAAATAAAAGAGCAGTATGTTAAATTACAATTCCCTTAACACAACACAAACAGCTACTGAAACATACTCAATGGGCTACATAGCTTTTAACTGATCTAGAAAATATTAATCCACAGGAAATGTAGGCAAGTGTTGTGTTTTTCATTCTCTACGCTGCAAACACGGAGCAGCATGAGCATGAAGTATCCACAGATGGTAAGACCCTTCCTAGTGGCTTTTTAAGTGAACAGAATTCCTGTAAATGGAGTCCACACGTCTTATGCACACTTACTGTGAAAGGAAACAAGACAGAATTCCACAAGCAGAATCACTTACTCAGAAGAGTAAAGTTTAAGAGTAGATGGGTGCATCTAATACAGTGTTATGAACCCATTTTATACTACACTATTAAATTAACGTTATGCACTTAGAAGTCAACATTTCCTTCTATTCTGTTTTCAGTTTGTGCCGATATATTTAACAATTTGCATTCACTAGTCAAGGAAAATATCTGAAACACTTACTTGAAAACACTGACAGATTTCAATACTGTTTTACAATAATATAACCTTCTAATAAAAGTACCCTGGAAAGATCTTCAAATCCAGGGAGACTTACATGACTAGCTATTACAATTCCTGACTGAAGTAGGCAACGTGAAGCATCTCCTTGTGCACAAGATTTGAAAGGTTGTCTCGGAAGAAGTCACAACACGAGTTTAAAAAAAAAAAAAAGCAGTGAAAGAATAGAACCTGCTAAACTACTTTAGGCACTACTGTAATATCTAAAACAAAGATGAAACACAAGAGACATTCCTATTTGTACCTATATGAGTGGCAGGTGATGTTTCAGTAAAAAACCCCTGCAGGGACAGCTTACAGCATACTGACATGAACACACTGAATATTTAGTCCGTTGTTGTAAACCAGTATGAGTCTTGACTAGAAGAGCATGCAATTTTTTGGAGAGCCATAAAGTAATAAGGAAAACTGCAAAACATTTACCAGCTTTCTGCCTAGCGCTAAGGCTGCTTAATTTAATGGACAGCAGATCTAAGGTTTTCCAAATTAATGGCCCTTGGTGCAAGTTTTAAGTTTATCACATTGCACAGACTTCGGTAAGCTGGTTACTAGCCTAGGAAACTGAGACATCAAGAGGAGACCGCAAACTACCTTTTAACACTGCACTTCAGCCAGTTATTAATACGCGGTAAAGAGATACAAAGGCTAAATAAGACAGTTTCACAGCAAGTGCTCTCGCAGCCATTCGGAAGCACGCACCCTGCGCGGCCCCGAGCTGCGGAGCTGGCAGCGCCCGGCTGGGGCTCGGGCCCCCCCAGCCCGGAGACACCGACGACACCAACACCACCGATACCGATACCACCACCACCACCTCCTCCTCCTGCCACCGCTGCTGGTGCTGCTGCTGGCCGCTCGGCTCACCTCACGCCAGCCCCTATCGAGGGGACTTCCCTCCCAAATGCATTGGTTAAAAGGGCAGAAACAAACAGGAAACGCTTATGCTGCTGTTCTTCTTAATCGCTCCAAAAGGACGGGGGGAAAGCTGGAAACCGCGTACGATCCCGCAGCTCTTACCACAGTGAAGAATTCACTACTAGACACAGGCAGAAGCTCCCGGCGAGCCTGAGGGTGCTCCCGG